>JAMAKQ010000002.1:102702-386100 GCA_023628475.1 Chaetomiaceae sp. PF1801
CGGAGAGAAGGAGAGAAGGAGAGAAGGAGAGAAGGAGAGAAGGAGAGAAGGAGAGAAGGAGAGAAGGAGAGAAGGAGAGAAGGAGAAGGAGAGAAGGAGAGAAGGAGAGAAGGAGAGAAGGAGAGAAGGAAAGAAGGAAAGAAGGAAAGAAAGAAAGAAAGAGGGGAGAAGAAGAATACCCCGCTTGCTTTTAAAAAGAAGTTGCTTGCTTTAGCTAGAACACACTACAAAGATACTGCCGAAGACCATCAAGTCCGGAGCGACCCCCAAGGGCAAGATCGCTAGAGCCGTGTCATTGGACCTCTCAGCTAACACCTAAACTGTTGCTACCAATATCCCCAACAACTACGCGAGGACGTGCCTTCATACCTTACTTGCAATAGCAACTTGAAGTACTGCCTCTTCAACGACAGCCTCAACGGCACAAGGGAGGGCGAGGTCGCTTTCGACTCGTGGATTGCGGCTATGGTGGTCCGAGACTTCTCAGAGAAGAAGTGCATCGACAAGATGAGCAAGAAGTTCAAACGGCTGGATCGAAGAGGGTGGAGACGATAGGAGCTCTGAAGTTTCGGAGTAGCGTCGTGTCGCCTACATGATGGGTTTCGACGTTGTGGGCTTCGACCCAAAAGCGCCAGAGGAGCGCAGGTTCTGGCAGGACATCACCGAAACACCATCCCAGGACAAGGTCCCCAAGGCTTCACGGGCTTCTCAAGCTAGCGCCAGCCAGAAGCGCAAAATTGAGCCACTCGACTTGGACAACTCGGACGACGATGCAAACGAGCCGCCTAAGAAGCAGACGCGGGTTGAGATTCCTGCTAGTACGTGAAGTTGGGGCGCCGTCGTCTATCGAGGTTGGCCATGAGATCGATGAGGAAGAGCGCTCGAGCAACTTCACAGGCGACGGTGGCCTGGGGTGCCCTGGAGCTGATGCTGTGTTGAATGGCGAGGGCATTATGAGGCTAGTGGAGAGCAAGGAGGGTTCGTGCGGTTTCACCAGCTTCCTTACGGGACAGGATCTCAAGGCTGGCGACGCGTCCAACTCCCACAATGTCCGTTACGGGTGCCGAAGGCGCAAATGTTGTCACAACGGACACCCCGTGCGGTGAACTGCTAAGTCGTTCTCGATGAGATAATGTGCTTTATGTCAGATAGATATAAAATAAGAAGACAAGAGGGGGAAAACGGAGAACGAATTAAAAAGAACAAAAACCGCATCTTTTTTTCTTTCTTCTTGGTTTTATATCCTTCTCTTCTTCTTTTTTCTTTTCCCCCTTTTTCATTTTCCTTTTCCTATTTCTCTTCTTGTTCCTTTCTAAAACAAGATATCTGCTCTCCACCTTCTTACTCTTCCAGCTACTCACTTCCGCGCCCGCCTCCCCCTTCGCCTCCCCCCTCGCCGCCCCCGCCGCCCCTGCCCCGAGCTGTCTCAGAGGGGTGTCGGTGCACAGGCCGTCCCAAACCGGTGAATCTCGATCCCAGCCAAGGATGAAATTCTCGTCGGACGGCATAGGGCTTGAGAGCATGACCCCGAGGTGGGTCAACTCGAAACCGAGATCCATGAACTCGGCGACGCGACGGGGAAGGACAACTCCATTCTTGTATTGGCGAAAACGCTTGGTGATCCCCTCTTGACCCTCGGTACCGGACCCAGTGTAGCATCGCGGCCGATCGTTCTCGCACTCTAGCGCAGCGAGGTAAACCCCCTAGGTCTACTTCGCAGGCTCGGTGGTCGTGATGGCCTTCAATTGCTCCAGGGTCGGCGGTGTCTAGCTCCTCAGACGTTGATGACGGGAGGTCTAGGTGGAGCTTGGGGCTGGGCGCCTGAAAACCGCGCTCGACGGCTTGGAGATTTGGGAAAATGATGGAGAAGGCAGGATCCTTGAGGTGTATCGGAGTTGCGCAGAGGGTGGCCCATGCCAGCGGGCAGATGACCTGGGCCGCGGTGGGTTGGACTGTGCCCCGAAGAGTGCTTTGGGCGGCCATGGTGGAATCTGCATCGGTGTCAGCTAGGGAGTAAGGACTGGTAAGAAATACTAACCTGAAGCTGCGACTTGGTCCTAAGATGCGTTTGATAGTGACTGTGCAGCTACGTTCGACCTTGGAATGGGAGAACCGACGACCGAGAGGGGTGGCGGAAGGTGAAAAGAGCTGGGAAACGGCGGCGGACGGGTGAAGGAGAAGAGCTGGGAAACGCGAGAGAGGCGAGCGGGGAAGAAGGCCGCCCTTGCCTGTGCTGGTGAAATAGGCAGGCGCCATCACGGCCCAGACGTGGCCGCCTGAGGCGACAAGGCAGGCGCGGTGCCTGCCCCATCAAGCCCCTATGACGGCGAAAACACGCGAATGGGCTCCTCAAACTCGAGCTGGAGCGAGCAGGCGTGGACTTGCCAGCGTGCGGCGTGAAAAGCCAGGAGCGCACATCTCAAAGTCGCGATGGTGCGAGCAGCCCAGGACGCACCAATTCGACGGGTTGCAGGGCCCTAAGCGTATCTATCCAACTTGGGACACCCCAAGTAGGCCCTGACTTTCCAAGTGAGGCGCGTGAAAAGTCATGGGCATGCCCCTCTGACTTGAGGTGATGCCAGCAGCCCGGGACGTACCAAGATGACACGGTGCAAACCCCTGAGCGCACCCCCCCAAACTTAGGGCACCGCATGTAAGCCCGGACTTCCCAAGCTGTCATTGTGAAAACCTAACGACACCCTTCTTCAATTTGAGCTTCCAAGAGGCGGCCAGCTGAGACACCCTCCTGCAGTGAGAATCCGGTCACACTCATTTTGAACTTGAGCTCCTGAGAGTCAGCTAGCCGAGGCACCCTCGTGCGGTGAAAATCCGCCAAGACTCTTTGCGATGTTGGGCTCTCTAGGGCAGGTCAGCCGGTCAGTGTCAATGCGGGGAAAACCAGTTGGCATGATTTCCGCCAAAGTGCGCCGCTCAGGAGTATCCTCGGATGCAGAGGGAAAGATGCACGGCGTACGTTTGGTGGCGGTGTTGCTGGAGGGATGTTGGCCAGGTCGCGCCCGTGTAGTGAAAAACCGCTTAGTGAGCTTTCAGTCAACGTCACCAGCCAGGACATGCTCGCCGACTGCAGTGGCCTCGGTGCAAGCTGGCCGGTGCACTTTTTCTGTACAGTGTTGCTATGTGGATGTCGGCTGGGTCGCGTCCGGATGGGGAAAAGCAGCTCGGTGAGCTTTCAGGCAACGTCGTCGTCACCGCCCAGGGCGTGTTCGCCGACTGCAGTGGCCTCGGTGAAAGCTGC
The DNA here is from genome assembly GCA_023628475.1 of Chaetomiaceae sp. PF1801. Classification (NCBI taxonomy): domain Eukaryota; kingdom Fungi; phylum Ascomycota; class Sordariomycetes; order Sordariales; family Chaetomiaceae; species Chaetomiaceae sp. PF1801. Next base: position 105,959 of record JAMAKQ010000002.1, read on the forward strand.
CCGGTGCACTTTTCGTGGGCGGTGCTGCGATGTGGAGGTTGGCCGGGCCGTTTCCACGCGGGGAAAAGCCGCTCGGTGTACTTTCAGACTGCGGCAGCGCTCAGGGCATGCTCGCCAACTGTGGTGGCCTAGGTGAAAGCCGGACGGTGTACCTTCTATCACGGTGTTGTCTGTAGGGAGGTTAGCCGGATTGTATTGAGATAGGGAAAAGTCGCCCGGCACACTTTGCGCTAGCAGTGTTGCCCAGGGCATATCTTCCAGTGACGGCAGGTTCAGGAAAAGTAGCCGGCGTACCGTTTGTCATAAGGACTGTCGCCCGGAGATCTTGAGCTCATAGTGGAGTCGTGAAAACTCACTGGCGTACCTTTTGTTGTAAGAGCTGCCGCGAGAGGTTAAGTTTCTTGGCTGCGGTACAGCGGTGAAAAGTTGTTGGCGTGCCTTTGGTGATGAGAACCGTCGCGGGGAGGTCTCCGAACCGTGGTGTGGTAGGGAAAAGCTGCTAGCGTGCCTTTCGTGATGGGAACTGTCGTGGGAGGTCTCTGGCTCGTAGCAGAGTAGGGAAAAGCCGCTGGCGTGCCATTTATGAAGGGGGTGTTGCAGTGGTCCTTGTGGTGGAGATGGCTGGCAGCATTCTGCGAGGCGAGTTGCTGGAGGAGGCCGCTGGGTTGTGTGGAGCGAGAAAGCCGCCCAGCGCGGATTTAGTTTGCGGGAGGTATTGTGGTGAGAGCTGATGAGCCGCCGGTCCAGCCAGAGGCGAGGATGCAGATTATGATTAAGAAGGAAGTGATAGGTAATGCGGTTCGAGATCTTCTGGGCACGAAAACTAAATGGGTCTGTAATCTAAAAATAGATAAGGGGGTTGGACTTTTGAAAAGTAGGGTGGGCTATCCTCCTCGGTGAATTCAGATAATGTCATTGTAGCTTGCTTTTTAGCAAGAAGTGAGACCTGATTGATATTTCTGGATTGGTGTTCAAAAACGCTCGTTGTGAAAAGCTCTTTTTGTTGTCTCTACAGCCAGTAATTAAGCTAGCATGAAGAAGTTGGGATAAGAGACCTGACTGTGCTGGCCGAGGCTCACCAGCCACGCCCAAATGGGAAGAAGCTTCTGCTATGATGACCCTTTCTTGATAAATTCGGGAGGTACAAGTTTGGCCAGGAAATGGAGCGAAGCGTTTCTTCCTCGCTTCCTCTCCTGACACATTCCAGAATCATCTTTATTGAAGCTCTGCTTCTAAAACCTATACCTAAATCTCTTTTGCTATACCGAGTCAGAGTGAGGATAACTGTGTCTGGAATTGCCATGTCCCCTACTTCCAAGGTAGGTGAAAACCACTGTAGAGCAAGCAGTCTAATCATTGGCACCTACTAATTATCACGTCAAGCATTGCGTGATCGTTGCCCTTTTAGAAGTTTGACGACTGGCAAACACTGATTAATTAGCTGAATTAAAACTGCTTCTTGATGACTTCATGTTGGATTGTTACGGAGTTTTCGGGATTTCCACTTGAACTGCTTAAACGCGTACTTAGACAAGAACGGAATCAGCTGTTTTCACGAGATGTCGTGTTGGACTGTGGGCTAGGGAAACCAGCTTTTACCCTTGGTGAACAACCTCCTCATGAGGTCGGCGCCACGGTGGGATTTCACCACCAGCCTGTTGTTACTATCTTCTACTTGTATCTATTCCTAGCATTGCTAGAGAGCAATTTCGGAACAACACAATAGGGAGTCAATATATCAGTTTTCACAGCTCTTTCTTCTACTGGTGGCGTCTGCCGACAGATCAAAAGCTGGATAGACATTGGGCATTAAGGCCGGCAAGCCCGAATACGCAAGCCGCACTGGTAACTTCACTGGTTCATTTATTTTTGGAATTTGCACCTCGATTCGGCCGCCAAAGGCCTATCCACTCCGCGCTGTCATTTTTTGGAGAGAGCTAGGAGCTGTTTGGTAACGAGACCTAAGAGGTGATAGTGGAGAATACCTGACAAAGTGGCAATCTTGGGGTTTGTAAGTGCCGGATGTAGTAAGGAAAAGGAAAGTCAAGGCGCTGCTGAGGCGAGGTAGGTATTTCACGGTGTTGGGGGCGAAAGCCTAAGTCATCTAGTGGGGATAGTATAGGGTGTTGATACATCGTTGGGAAAAGGAAAAATGAAGCGCGACTAAAGTGAGCTAATTAGGTACTACGCTCTATTGGAGTGGAAAGCTTTGATCATTGAGAGCAACATGGGGTGTCGGTGCGGTGCAGGGAAAAGGAAAGGTAGGGCGCTACTGAGGCGAGCTGGGTGTTGCGCTTCGTTGAAGTGGAAAGCCCTGGTCATTGGGAGCAATATGGGGTGTCAATATTTGGAGGGAAAAGGAACGATGGGGCGCGACTAAGGCGAGCTAAGTGCTGCGCTCTGTTGGAGTGGAAAGCCTTAATCATTGAGAGTAACACGGGGTGTCAGTGTGGTGTGGGGAAAAGGAAAGACAGAGCGCTGCGAGCTGGTGCTGCGCTTTGTTGGAGAGGAGAGCCTTGGTCCCCTAAGGGTAGTATGGAGTGTCACTGTGTTGCAGGGAAAAGGAAGGACAGGGCGCTGTTGCTCAATGTGGCCGAACCTTTGGGAGGAGAAGTGTTGATGCACTACAGAGGATGGGGCCTCGAGGTATCGTGGGGAAAAGAAAGGACTGGCGGTGTTGCTGAAGCTGGCCGATTGTCAGAGAAGGAAGTGTTGATGCTTGGAGAGTATGGGTTCTCGATAGATCGTGGGGAAAAGAAAGGACAGGGCGGGGTGGCTAAAGTTGGCCGAGCGTCAGAGGAGCAAGGCGTTGATCCTCTAGCTCGAGGAGGGGTTGCGATGCATTGCGGGGAAAAGAAAAGACAGGGCTAACCTTAGTTGATGAAGTTAGCCATGCCAGGGAAGGAAGGTGCACGTGTGTTGATTCTTGGTCTTGAGAAGAGGTCTCGATGTGCCGTGGGAAAAGAGAGGACTGGGCGGTGTTACCAAGGCTAGCTGAGCGTCAGAGAAGTAAGGTGTTGATCCATTAGCTCGAGAAGGGGTCTCGATACATTGTAGAGAAAATGGAAGGTAATGAAGTAAAGGGCTGTTGCTTAAGGCTGGTCAAGCATCGGAGAAAAAGGTATTCTACTATCAGAGAAAAGAAAATAAAGAAAAGAAAAAAAAGAGGAAAGGAAAAAAAGAAAAAAAGGAGGAAAAGGAAAAAAAGAAAAAAAAGGAAAAGAAAAAAAAGAAAAAAAAGAAAAAAAAATAAAAACGAAAAGAAAGAAGAAAGAAAGAAAAAAGAGAAGAATATATAACTAAAGGAAAATAAAAAGGAAAAGAATAAAAAGAAAGAAAAGGAAATAAAAAAGAAAAAGAAAGAAGAGAGAAAGAGAATAGATAAAAGAGGAAGAGAAAGAGAAAGAAAGAAAACCCCTTTTTAATATAGAGATACTTTAATAGTAGTTAGATTACTAACTATTGAGGTAACTAGTAGCTAATAGATAGTTAACAAAAGGCGGTCTGTAGCTCGCTACCTAGATAGAGATCAATTATCAACTATTACACAGTTAGACGTTCAGTCATTCAGGTGCACCGTGTCAACAGGGTTGTATAGTCTTTATGCTTCAAGGAAAAAGCAGGACAAGCTCCTCTGCTTGGACTTGGCTACCTAGCAAGTTGCGAGACAAACAAGCCCCTGAGCCCCCCAGCCCTAACCCTGGACACAGTCCCTTTTCCTCCCCCCTTTCCCACAACAAAACAAAACAAACAAGACACCCATCAAAGAAGCTCCCACACAAAACTTCAACAAAAAAGCCCTCAAATGCAACCCAATTACTTCCTAATCCCCTCCCTTCCTTACAATGTCCCCAACAGAAAAGAACCGAAATGCAAAGCCCTTAGAATCGCCCAAACTCATCGTCAGGGGAACTCCTCCCAGCCACCACCAGTAAACGGTTCGTTGCCATTGCCCAGAGGCGGCAGAGCCGTCGACGTCGGTGTCTCCGCTGGTGGCTCCCCCGTCGCCGTGGCCACTATAGTGAGCGTGGTAGTCTCCGTCGTGGTGAAGTCCTCGACAAAGGTGCGCGTGCTAGTCTCGTCGTCGATCTCCGTGGAGCTGGACGTTGTAGTTGTGGTAGTAGTGGTGACGCTGGTACTGGTGCTTGTGGCGGTGGTGGTGGCGTCGATGGTTGACGTCGAGGTCGTGCGTGAGAGGCGGAGGAAGAAGAAGGTTTGGGTCGTGCTCGTCGTAGTGGACGTGGTAGTAATGTCAGTTGTCGTAGTGGACGTCGTCGAAGTCGACGTCGTCGCTTCGAGGATAGTTAAGCTCGTCGTTAAAGTGTTTGTAGAGGTAGTACTAATGGTAGTGGCTTCCAGCACAGTGAGGCTCGTGGTCGTTATGTCGGTAGAGGTGCTACTTGTGGTCGTAGCCTCAAGCACTGTGATACTCGTAGTCAGAGTGTCCGTAGCCGTGGTCGAAGTGGTGGTAGCGTCCAAGATGGTGAGGCTCGATGTCTCGGTACTCGTCGAGGTTGTGGTCGTTGTGGTCGACTCAGTCAAGCTGGAAGTCTCGGTGGTCGAAGTCGTGGTTGAAGTCGTAGTAACCTCTGTTGATGTCGACGTGGTCGTCGTTGTCGTGCTTTCAGTATCCGCTATTGCAATGTCAGTCACTAAAGTCGACTAGGTGAGGCGGGAGAGCCAGAGCGATCGCGCTGCCTTGAGAGTGGGATGACTCCTCAGAGCACCATGACCGGAAAGAAAGAGCGTGGGTATGACATACTCGTTGTGGTGCTTGTACTTAAAGTGGCAATCTCGGTGGTTGTAGTACTTGTCGTGGTGCTGAAGGTAGAGGTCATTGTCGTCGTTCTTGTTGACGTTGCTATCAAGAGTTAGACACGAGGTATTTGTTACAAGGACTGACACAGAGAACAAGGACCGGTGGCCCCAGTCCGCCAAGGTCTCGTCACCGGGAGACTCGCTCACGGAGCGAAGGGTCAAGGGATAACGGATGCAAACTCACTCTCAGCAGCGCACTCATACTCCGGCGATGGCACGGCAAGCTGAGCAGCCAGCTGCGGGAATATTCCTCCGACGGCGGTAGAATACACAAGAGGCGTGTCGACACCGCCGCAGGCGATGTTGGCTGCGTCACCGCACGCGACTCGACAAGTTCCCTACACGCATGTCAGCTGTGGTTTTGAACTGGGACCGCCAGGGCCTGTTCCGCAGCAAACCCGCTTTCGCCGGAACGAGATGTGCACAGGGGTGAAAAGGGACCCGAAATGTTCCTTACCATGGCCTCAATCGTGGCAGTCCCGAGCACTCCACCTGCGCAGTAGCAGTCACTGGCAACACCATGATTAGCAGACCGTGGGTGTCCCTTGAAAGGTGTCAACTCACTGGCCGTTGACCATGCCAAAAGTACTGTAACCCCCGTTGTTGCACTGGGCCGCACAACCTTCCAGCGTCGCGGGGCTAATGTTCGGCACCAAAACAGAGGTCGCAGGATCAAAGATACCGCCCAGGATCCCCTCGGGCGGGAGGTGGACGCATCCATAGAGGTAGAAGTTTGTCCCGGATACCGAGACGGCCGGTGGCCGAATCAGCGCCGCTTGGCCTTGGAGGGCAACGCCCGTGCTGGGATCTGTCTGGTTCAGCACCGTCGGCGGGCCGGTCAGCGTGCCGTTGATATCGACACATTCGTAGACGAGGTCCGTGGCGGCGAGCTTGTAACCGGGGATGACGGGGGTGTAGCAGCCCTGGAGCTCGGTGTTGATGTAGATCGGGAAGACGTTGTTTCTGCCGCAGCAGTGCTGCGAGGTGATGTCGCAGTCGCCAGCGATACTAAGGCATGTCTCAGCAGGGGCACAGTGAAGTGTGACAGCGGTGGGCTTACCCGGTGCTGCAAGTAGCGTTGCAGTCCCCAGGTGTTGGGAGAAGCTCAGGATGGACGCGGTATGCTCCTATGCCGAATGTCGTCCCGCAGATGCAACGGACCTGGCCACTACGAAAGTCAGCAAGACACTATCTCGTTTCCTGAGATGGCACCACTCACGCCTCCGCCTCGCCGTGAACCAAGGGATATCCCATGCCGGCGCACAGGCTGAAACAAGCATCAATATCGGCGACCAAGACCGAGGCGCGGGCATCCTGGGTCGGGAATCCGAAAGGTGCATTGTAGCAACCCAGATATTGATAGTAGCCCGCAAGGATCTGGTTCGAGTTGGAGACGGGCACCTCGTCGTTCGCCGCAAAGGTAGGGTCGACGTAGATCTGGGCATCCGAGCCGCCGCCGCAGGTCTGGCTCGCGTCCCCGTTGCACTGCACATCGCACACGGCCGAGGCGCTCGGCTCGTACCCAGCCGGCAGCTGGATGCCGCACCTGCAGCTGTTGTCCCGGAGTGCGGAGAACTTGTAGCCGAAACCGCGGCAGACACGAGCGCAGTTTAACGGAGTGATTGTGGCGTTAATGTTGGAGCCCGGATCGAACCCGGGAAAGCTGCGCGACGGATCTCCGGGGTTGAAGCCTTGCGGGCTGAAACTGAAGTAGGTAAGGGCGTTGGCCTCGAAATTGGGGACTATTCGACAGGTCAGCTATCTCACTCCGATTAGGGCCGGCTCGGGGAAGCCAGGGGCGAGACACATCTTCGAGGCAAGACAGCCCGTGTAAGGCTTGAACAAGAGAAAAAGGCAAAGAAAGGTAGAAGAAAGAGACAAGGGTGACGAGAGGCCGGGTAGCTTGTGAAGAGAAGGAAGAAAGGAGGGCGACATACAGCATCCGAGATAGATGAAGTTGTCGCTGCCACAAGCGGCAATCTCAGAAGACACAGAGCCGTAAAAGCCCTGCGCGTCAACAACGCTCAGCAGGCTGGCAGCCGCCGCGAGGGCCTGGCCGAACCGGAACCTCATGGTGAGGACGACTGTGAAGGGCGTTCGTCAAGCGCAACAAAGAGAGGACGACGGTGAACTGATGACCGTCAGCAAAAACCGAAGGAGTGGACTGCAAAGACCGACAAGCGAGATCTGTCTGGCTCTGCCCGAGTGCTGCTCCCATGGCGGGAGGCAACGAGTGCCCTTAAATCCCGGACTGACGGCATCGCAATCACGACACGGTCCTCTCACGAGGTCGCCGTCGCGTAAAAGGCGCCATCCCTGCACGCCGTTGGGACGCGACGAAAGACATCATGGGTGCGGGTACTGGAATGTCCATGACCGTGACGAGCGGGAAGCGGGAAAAGTCGTGCGATTCTACCTGGCGAACATTCCTGAGTGTCTCGGTCAGTCACGAGTCTCGACCAGCCCTGGGCTCGCGACTTACCAAAGGGCGGCATTCAAATGCTTCTTGGCAGATGCCATCTCTAAGAAAAAAAGGGAGCAATGTCAAGGGCCGCCTGGAATTCCGCCGACGTGTTGAAGAAGCGAGATCAGCGGTGCATGCTGATTTCTTGATCAGCACCTGTTGGAAAATTGAAAGAAGGCACTCACCTCACCAGCACTTTTGCGGTACTTGCCTCCATCTCTTTTCCCCTTTTCCCCTCTTCCCGTCTTCTCTTTCCCTTCCAGCCCTTCCTGTTTTCCTCCACTCTGCTCCTCCATACATCCAAGATATTGCCAGGACCACCTGGGTGTTCAGGTTGAGGGATCAGCACAGACTGGAGACTTGAAAACGGAACCATAACCGCTGTATGTTCAATATCGAAGCTGTCTAGGTACCTGCCCCTAAATCAGCAGGCTCAATCCAAGTCAGCGGCTGGACCAGCCACTTACACAAGCACCCCATCCATTACCCAGACTCCGCCCATGCCCATTCCTCCCATTGCCGTGACCGCATCACATTGTCAAAGCAAAAAACCCAACCAAGACACTCAACCCAAAAAAGTAACTCCCCTCATCCTCATTCCCTCCTTACCCACCATGCTCAACGGCTCCTACCCGTCAAACTCCACGCCAACCACCTTCCCCGGCCCCCCACCGGCATTCCCCCCAACCTCCCCCGCCCCAGGATCACTCACGCCAGCCACGACATCATCACTGGCCTCCGCATCAGCACCCGTCAACAGATCCCGATCCGAGCTCCTCACACTCCGCCTTTCCGCATCCCCCTGGTACGCGCCGGCACCAGCACCACCCTTCCCACTCCTATACCCATCCTCATCCTCATCATCATCCTCCTGCTGCTGCGGCTGCTGTCCCTGTCCCTGCAAAGCATTCTTCTCCAGCTCCCGCTGCGCCTCCTCCATGCGTCTCCTAACCTCAGCCGCGACGCGCATGCCGTCCGTGACGATATTATCCAGCACGCCGCGGAGGCCGCGGCCGGCTCCGCCGTTTTGACCTCCTACGGCTGTGTTGACGGCACGGCCTGCGCCGCCGATGCCGAGACTAGAGAAAGTCGTCAGGGAGGAGGCGCTCGTCGGCGTGGCGGCTGAGGCGAGGCCTTCGATGATGTGGAAGGAGACGGGGAAGGAGGATTCAAAGAATTGCTCGAGGAGTTCGTCGGCGAGGACGACCATGCGGAAGGTGGGGAGGGTGATGTGCAGGGGATTAGACGGGTCGAGGGCGATGTTGGCTTTTTCGGATTGGGCTTTTGATACCCGCCGGCGGATGGCCGGGTCGTCGGGAGAGAGCTGTGTTGAGTTGAGCTGTAGCGTGGGCGGCTGGTTGTCGGGCTTCTTGGCTGCTGCCTTGGGGCTGGCGATTGGTGAGTCCATTGCTAGGAGGTCTTCATCCTCGTCGTCGTCATCACCGATAGCGAATGCGTCTGGGTTTGCCAACTCTTCCGCCTGTTCCTCCAGATGAGTCGACTCAAGTTTGGCTTCCATCTCCTGCACCGCGTTGTCTTGATTCTTCGGGTGATCCGGGTCGGCATACTCAAAGCATCTCCTTATGAAAGCGCTGACGCTGCCGAGGAACCGTTCGTTAACCGATTGCCCGGGGACGTCGCTCTGGCCGCCGTTGGTGCCATCCCCGGTCAGCGTCAAGGTTGAACTTGACGGACTAAGCGTGCCCTCCAGACCACGCCGGGAGAGGAACAACAAGGCCTCAGACATGCGCAAGATGCCTTCCCGATCAACCTTTCCGTCGCCGTCATCGTCGTACAGCTCAAAAAAGTAGTTGATGGCCCCCATAATGTCGCGCTTCCCCTTGATGCGCGACAGGCCAGACACCACCTTCTGCAGAGTGAGCGCCGAGGACGAATCGGTATCCCACTTCTGGAATAGCCGCTGCAGGAATTCGTGGTCTGCAGGCTCAGGGCCAGCACCCCACGGCGACAACATTGCGTCGGATTTCCTGAAGCTGCCGTAAAACCCCTTGTTCTCAGCAAACGCCTCCCTGCGCGGCGTCGAGGGCGAGTCTGAGATGGCCCACTTGCACATTCCAGCAAGGAACTCGCGAAACGCGTCGTAGTCCATCAGGCTGGTGCTCGGGCCGAGACCGACGCGCCCCTTCTCGACGCCATGGCCGCCCTCGCTGGCCACTTCTGCGATGCGCGACCGGGCGTTCCTGGCACGCCTCGCCTGCTCCTGCTTGATGATGTGATCCCGCTGCTGCCTCTCGTACAAGACCCCGTAGAAGCGGTCATACAGCGCGCCCAGCTCATCGCTGCTGAGCAGTTTGCTATCCGGGCCCAGGTTCCTGATGGCGGTGCGCTTGGCAAAGTTCTCAATGTTGCTCAGGACGGCGTCCTTGTTCTTTAGGCGCAGTTCCGTGATGGTGCTGTGCGTGATGCCCGAGAACTCCTTGAACGCGACGACCATGAGCTCTTGGAATTTCGTGACGGCCCTTAGCTTCGGGTTCTCGGACTTGGGGTGTGCGGATTCGTCGAGGCTGGCAAAGTATGACTTGAGCACCGAGATGAAGGCGCCGTCGTCCGCGGCGTCCAGCAACTCCTCGCCGTTTATCCTGAGGATGGCCAGCCCCACTTGGAATAGCACCTTGGGCCCCTCAACGAAGAACACGTCCAGGACCCTGAACGCGAATACCAGGGGCATCGAGTTGATGTAGAGCGATAAGAACCAGGGCAGCGAGACGACCGACAGCTGGACGTCGCTCTTGACTAGATGCTCCCACAGAATTGGCATCGTCTTCTCCACCAGCGACTCAAACACCTTTTGGTCGAGGAGGGTGCCGTACATGGTGGTTGAGTAGTATCCGGGGACGAGGCGGTCACACAGGGCCGAGAGGAGAAAGAATGCCTGCGCCTCGGACATGTAGATGAGAAGCGCGGCGACAACGATGTTCATGGCTTGGCAGTAGCCGACGTCGGCATTTACCCAGCTGTAGGCGGTGAGCACGCGGCGGAGGCGGCCGATACCCTCCTCGCTCTGGAAACCCGGATACTCGGGCAAGCTGCGGTTGAGGTCCTTCTCAATCTCGTCGATGGCTAGCGACTCCCTGCCAGAGAATTTGGACAAGGTCTCCGTGTAGAGCGTCGGGTTCTCCAGCCTCAGATAGATGGAGCCCGAGGTCAGCTCCCACATCTCGCCGCGTAACCTGTTTGGCAGGCCCACTCTGATGAGCTTGTGGAAAGTCGGCTGGCGTATGAGCGTCATGTTCCGGCCATTGTCCCTGAGATACTCGGCCCACAGGCGCATTTTTGCTCGGTCGCGGAGCTTCTTTGGGTCGCCGGGGTACTTGAAGAGCATGCCCAGGCCGGCGTCGGGCGGGGTGGCGTTCTTCTGGTCTTCGGGGCGGAGGAGGTATTCGGAGTAGCACTCGGCCGTGACTTTTTTCATCTTGGCGACGTTGCCAACGTTTGCGCGCAACCCCTTCTTAAGCCCGTCGCAGAAGCGCTCACAGGCTTGCCGACTGCCGGCCAGCTGCAGCGTCACCCGTTGCTCCTTCAGGTCCTTCTTGTCCTTGTCCTTTGCCGCGTCCTGACTTATACCGTTCCATGTTGATATTGAGAGGGCAAACTGCGAGCGCAACTCTGTCAGTCAAGGCCCGGCGCGAGGCAGGGAGCCGGACCGTCTTACCTGGAAGTTCTGGCTGTGTAACCGCTCGACCCTGCGGATTGCGCACAGAGGAAAGGTGAAGCCATTGCCGCTGGGTCCTCCGCCGTGTGTCTGGCCGGTGAAGATGGAGGATGTCGACGTGCTGGCCGACTGCAGGAAGCTGGACGGTGTGGTGGAGAAGGAGAGGTAGGCCTCGGACAGGTGGAGCTTCCCAGCGTACTGGAAGCCCCGGTCCCGGTCTCTGTCGCCCTGGGTGGCATTGGCGGGGGGGATGGTGAGCTCGGCGGTGATCTCGTAGAGCGGGTGCTGGGACGACGGGAGGCGAAACTGGCTCTGGAAGAGCGACGCCTTGGACGGGTTCTTGTCGGACTCTGAGAGGTTCAGGCCCTGAGTGGGGTCCAACAGCTGCTGGGCTTTCTGCACGAAGCTCGAGAAATTCAACATTCTGGGAGTTGAAGAAGGCCTCTGGAAAGCCCGTCGGTGTGCAGCCCCAGGCTGTGTGTCGCAGGGCGGAGCTCGGAACTAGTCAGAAGTTCGGGAGACGGCGGGCTTGGAGAGCATCGCTCGGCAGAGGCGGGGATTTCGGAGCTGTGGCTGGGAATAATAACGGCAAGATTCGATATATAAGACAGAAAGGTAGGTAGTTTTGGGGCTCTTTCTGGTGTCACAGTTGGAGTCCACTGTGCGGCTGACAGCTGAAGTTCTGAACCGCCTCTGCCTTCTGGAACTTGGGGGATTGCATGGAGTGGATGCGGTGCTCACGAGGCGCAGCCGCAGCACAGGCGCGGAGGGTGGAGCCCCTCCCTGCGGGAAGGACCCCTGTCGGTAACTCAGGGCAGGCAATGCCCCGCCGCTGCATCTGCTTGCGGCGAGCTTCTCAAACTCCGCGATGGAAAGCTTCACCTGTGCGGCATCACCGGCATTGGCTGCAAGCAGTCATGAACATCCGTCTGCCATCCACAATGCAGCGTTCTCAATCCATCTGCGTGCCTGATACCTCAAACTACCTGTAAGGTATTTCGATGCGGGGTGAAGAAACGACGAGCTCTGACGAGTAGCAATCTCTTATGATGATTAAGCTTACCCTTTGTCGCAAGGGATGATGAACGTCGGTCGCAGATGTGTGACGGTCCTAGGTACCTTACTTTACGAATCATCGTCTCAACCTTCCCGTCCGCGATCTTGAGCTGATGGGTGACCCCCAGCGTCGCTCATCTCCGATCCAGGACCTCAGGGCCCAAATCCCGATGTTGGAAAAGGCCCGCGCCGTTTCGAGCAGATTGCCTCCATGACATCGTCATGCCGGTTGTTTGCGATGCGACACGGTTCTGGTGGAGGCTTCATTCAGCGGCTGTCGGCCGGGTGCAAACATTTTGACTAAATAACTGGCAATATATCAGGTACTTCGTACACACAACTCACCCTCTTGCCGTTCTCTGTCTGTTAACGTCCATATTCTCTTCCAGCTGTGCCATCTTCCTTGCTTCGACAGTCTCTGACCTGTTTCCCAAGCATTCGGTTCCGGTAATTGGCGACATTTCGAGGGTCCGCTTGTCCTGCACCGCCAACGTCATCCGCCGCTTCCTCCTGCCAAAGTGCCCCAGCTCCAGCAATGGGCGTGCGCCGCTGTCTCTGATCGCTCCCTGTCTCAGATCCCTTCCCCTGTCCCTTTCCCCACGTTGGTATAAACCCCGCGAACCCGAGCCGAACTGGACTCGAAGATGACCCGGCAACAAAGTGAGCGGTATCCCGTACAAACCCGGCCCAGTCATTCCGCCCATCCGTCTCTGACCTGGCTTTCATTGTCCATTTTCGTACCCTGGGCCGTCATCCTCCTTGTCTGCTCCACTTTTTGCCTCGATATCTGCAACCACGAGGACTGGAATCCTCGGTTCTGATCCCATCCTGCTCCCCGATCTTCTTTATCCTCCTTCTGGTGTGCCCCGGGACAGCTCTGTACCTATCCGCGACCCTATATACCACCTTTGTTGCCCCACGTTGCACGCCAGCAACTGATCAGATCCCTCCACGTGTAACATCGCACAGCACGAGCTTGGCGTCCACGACAGCGAGGTCCTTGGATCTACGAGTTGCTTATAGCTAGGGTGCACCTGTTCGCGCCTGGATAACACCGCCTACATACCCATACTCAACATACGCAATCACAATCCATCGGCGCAATGGCGGCCACCGTTGCGCATTCACAGCCGGTCGGCCTTCACCCATTACAAGCAGCCGCGCTCAGGGCTGCCAGCGCCCAACAGCAGCAGCAGCAGCCCCAGCAACCGCAACAGAAGGACTTCGACGACGAGCCATTCGACGTGACATCCCGGAAGTTAACCTTGGGCGACTTCGTGAGGGTACGGACATTGGGCACCGGTACGGCTCGAGACTCGTTCAAGCGCACGCCGCCTCAACTGACCTCTTGGTTCAGGGACCTTCGCCCGTGTTTGTCTCGTCCGGCCGTCGCACGGCACCGAAGCCGACCGCAGCAAGGTGTATGCGCTCAAGATACTGCGCAAGACCGAGGGCAAGCTTGATCAAGGGCCCCGGGAGGGAGCAGGTCAATGCTAACCGGCTGCAGTGATTAAGCTGAAACAGATTGATCATGTGCGCCACGAGCGGCAGATCCTCGCCGACGTGCGAGGCCACCCCTTCATCACCAACTTCGTCGCGTCCTTTTCCGACCACGACTTCCTCTACATCCTCCTCGACTATGTCCCCGGCGGCGAGCTCTTCACCTACCTGCGCAAGTTCCGCCGCTTCGACGAGAGCATGGCCCGATTCTACGCCGCCGAGATTGTGCTGATCCTGGAGCACCTGCACGAGCAGCTAGGGGGGATAGCATACCGGGACATGAAGCCGGAGAACCTCTTGCTGGACGCCGAGGGGCACATCAAGCTCGTCGACTTTGGGTTCGCCAAGCGGCTAGGGAATAACGAGTCCGGCCATCCCGTTGAGACGTACACCCTGTGCGGCACCCCCGAGTACCTCGCGCCCGAGGTGATCCATAACAAGGGCCACACAACAGCGGTAGACTGGTGGGCGCTAGGCATTCTCATCTACGAGTTCCTAACAGGCTACCCGCCCTTCTGGCACCAAAACCCCATCGAAATCTACAAGCAGTAAGTTACCGCCCCCCCCCTCCCACCCCCTTCCCAAACAAACCCCCTAACCCAAATTCCCCAAACAGAATCGTCGAAAAACCCATCGTCTTCCCCCAAGAACCGCCCATCAGCGACGCCGCAAAGGACATCATCCGCCAGTTCTGCACCGTCGACCGCTCCCGCCGGCTGGGCAACATCTCGGGCGGCGCGGCAAAGGTCAAAGCCCACCCCTTCTTTGCGGGAGTCGACTGGGACGCTGTGTATCAGAAGCGCCAGCGGGGGCCCATCATCCCGCCGGTCAGGTATCCGGGAGACGCGCAGTGCTTTGATATTTACCCGGAGGAGGATGTTGGGAAGGATGAGTATACGGAGGAGTTGGCGAGGAGGTATGATGAGTATTTTGAAGATTTTTGAGAGGGGGGATGGGGTAGCGGTGGAGGGGGGGATGGAGGCGATGGCGCTTTGCGAGGGTTGCGCTGCTTTTTCTGGGTTGGGTTCTTTGGTTTTTTGCGAATACCCGGGTTTTGATGGGGGCATCTGCAGGGCAGTTGAGGGGTGTTCAGTCCTGGGGACTGGTTTTGAGTTACGATTACGGTCCTAGCCGGCAGATAAAGAGCGGGCGGCATTCTGCTTATTATGGGAGAGGTGGTCGGCGTTTGGATCGGAGAGCATGTGTACATGGTAACATTGGGTGTTGAAGAGCACAGAGAGAGATCCTGGAGTCGTGATGGATGCGTGATTACGCGGGCCGATGGGTACGGGTGTTCCTGGCGACTTCAATAAACAAAGGGTGGAGCTCCAAGATCCAGCAGAAGGTTGTCTTGCTTTCAGAGCGTGGGTTGGGAGCTGCAGATTACCTATGAAGTCTCACTAAATATGTATATGGGTTATATGTTCAGTGAAGCCGGCTCAACACCCAACCAAGCGCATCCCCATCCATGTAGGTAGCGTAGAGGTGATCACACCCAGGCGTCACAAACAAGCCTCCCAGAACACTGAGGAAACGATCACCGAGATTGACATAATAGAGTCTATCAACAGCTTCTAACAACGCAGCAACGGTGGTATCAGAACTGAAACAGACACAACTCTCTATCCCCTCCGTCCCCACGCCTCAACATCTCCGTATTCAACAAAAGCTAGGCCACCCTTTGAAACAAGAATAACCCTCTACAAGCGACTCGACACTATATATCCAGCTCCAACCAAAGCCAGGACAACTTGAAAGAAGAGTGACGCGCTCTAGCTCACCAAACCCGCCACAACCACCAACTCCCCACACCCAGTGCCAACACCGTCGCCAGAACCAAAGCCCCCTCCCGCGTGCTCCAAATAAACGCCGACCAGCCGACCAACACCTCCTTCCTCCGCGCCGCCGCCCGTCTCTCCCAGGCATGCACGTCCACTGCCACCGGCATCCGCACCCTAGGGTCCACTTGCCCTTCTTCTTCACCCTCTGCTACAAGAAACTCTTCCTCCTCCTCCTCTACCCCGGCAGAAGAAGGAGGCATCATCTCCTCCTCCCCAAGCACAGGCACCTTCGCCCTGAAAATCACCGCCCTATGATCACTCGACTCAACCACAGGCAGCGCATCATACGCGACAACCTCCACCTCCGTCCTCTCCCTGCCCTTACTGCTGTTATTAACCCACGCCGGAACATCCAAATACAACACCCGATCACACCACCCCGGCCACCGATGCGGCGCAAACCGCCACGCCACCTCCCGCACCCCATTCACCATCTCCCCCCGCCTCACAGCCTCCTCGTTGTCCGCCCCCTCCGCAGAAGGCAATACATCAAACTTGTATGTCGGCCCAAACTGTATGTCAGCCTCGCTCAGGCCGTGCAGCGCGCGGCCTGCCAACCGCTCGCGCGTGAGCTGGTCGCGGGGGAGGAAGGATGGGAAGTAGTGCTCTGAGGAGGGGTCGAGGGACGGGAAGGTGGAGAGGGGAGGGGGCGTGGTGGAGGCGATGCGGTAGTTGAGGTCGCCTGCTACGAAGAGGTGGGAGGTGGGTTTGTAGATGGAGATGGATTGCAGGCGGGCGAGGTCGGTTTGGGAAAGGGCGGGCTGCTGCTGGGAGTCGGCCGTGGGCAAAAGGGGGTGGGTGTCTTCTTGTCCGTCGTCTGGTTCGGGTTCTTCCTCGCTTGGGTCAGGGCTGTCTCCCGTCGGAAGACGGGGGGCAATGTCGCCTGCCCCGGAGCGGTCTAGGGTCGGGGCGGCGTTGCTGGCGGGGAAGACGCCTGGGAGGATGCTGCGCGGGTTGGCGAAGAGAAGGCCCGAGACGATGCTGCGCCAGTTGGAGTTGCGCTTCTTGAGGTTCCATTCCATGGCGGCCAGATGGGCGGCCACGAACGTCAGCTCGGTCGTCTTCCCCGGCTCGGGCCCGTCATTGTCGCTCCACGTCACCCTCAGCCCGACGGCGCCCTTGTTGCCCATATCGGCCGCGCCAAAGCCGCACTCGGCCTCCTCAATCTTGCGCACAGAGGCAGGGTCCCGGGCGTACAGGAGGATGGCCGTCATGCCCACGTTCTTTGCGCGCACCAGCGTGTACGGCGGCTCTCTCACCGCCGCCCCGGAGGCCGACGCATCATCATCGTCGCCGACAGCGGCAAGCACCCGCGCCGACGCGAGATTGAGAGCTTCCCCGAAGCGCGCGTAGTAAGGGCTCAGAAAGTAGGAGCCGATGAAGGCGTACGAGAGCGGTGCTACCTCCTGGAGCGAGCTGTCGAAAGTAAGCACGTAATTCCAAACTCCACTCCGAACTCCAGGTCCGATGTTCGTCGCTTCAAGGAGGCTCTTCTCGCATCACGTCATCCGAGGTGCGCGAAGCTCTCGCTCGTTGATGCAGGGGTTCCCAACTTACAAGACAACCAAGTCGGGAAGACCCGTGGCATTCTGCGAGAGCGCGCCATGGAGATGCGACACGAATATCGAAGGGTTGATCAGGTTCTTTGCGCAGTTGAAGGTGAGAATAAACAGGTCGAGCGTGGACGGCGCCATTGTTGCGGGCTCGGTGTGTGTTGTCGAGGTCACTCGTGACCTCTTGCCGATACCCGACGACATTGGAGTGTGTTGCTGGCAGAAATGGTACGTACTGTCGGGTTAGAGGCGGACGGGAGGGGCAGGACGCTGTTCAGGGGGCTTGGAATTTCGAGAAAGGACCCTGAAAACGAGCGAGAATCGGCGGAGACAGCAAAAAGGCACAGACTGGATCTGAACGAATATCCTGTTTTCTTTCTTCTGGGCGCCTGTATCTTATAGCGACTGTTTCCCCATGATCTTCGAGTCACACCTCCACATCGGTGAGGGGCTAGAATGCCTGGCAATGGATGTACAGCCCCCCAAGCACCAACTTTTGCATGCACCACGCGAGGCTGAGCACAGCACTATCCGCTCACCCTGCAGAAACGATGGATGTGTCTTTCGCACCTGGACCAGACTTAGAAAGCAAGCAAGACTGAATTAACGAGACTACCCTGGCATGTAAGATTTGGCAGCACCCCAGACTGGTCACCATTGCGGGCGGTCAGCTTGTACCCGGAACTAGGCAACGACGCCTCAGCCGCTCTCCCATTATCAGACCGTGGTCGGCACCGAAGGCAGCGAAGGCAGCGAACGAAGTCAAGCGTCCATTGCCACCAGGCTGCCCAACACCGGGGGACCACGGGGGGACCGAAAAACCCGGTTGATGAACCTCCTAGAACACCACCTGACCCGTTCCTCCCCCGCAACCTGTCCGCCCTGCCCCTCCGTCCGCACCACGTGAGAGTAATGACCGACGTTCCGAATCCGCCTGCCGACGAGACCTCGAGAATCGATGCGACTCTTGACATTGTGAGCCCTGGCGCGGACGCCCAAAACCCATGTTCGCCATCGTACCCGAAGGCCGGACTGTCCTTCGTCCCCGCCAAATCCATACCAGGAATCGCTCCGTCCCCTGTTTCCTCCCCACAAGCGATTCCCGGTGCGATAGATAGAATGCAGAGTATTGTGCAAGGAGAAATGCAAGACCAAAAACGAAAACTAAAAGACGAAAAACAACGGATGCGAGTGGGGCGTGCTGTGTATTACGCAATTGCGGAGCTCCTACGACGTGGTCCTTGGGGAGGGACTGCTCCAAACAGTCATCTCCGCGCAAAAGTCCCTCTCATCGCTGACCGTAGCTCTCGACGCCTGCGGCGTTGGGCGAGAAACCCAAGACACCAACAAGCGCCCCACCGAACGACACCCCGAACGCATCAGAGTGCCGGACATGCCGTTCGGTAGGTCCCGATCCAAACAGCGAGCCAAGGGGCCGGAGAAGAGCCGTTCCCACTTGACGACGCGCTGAATCAAAGATCACCCGAGCAAAGATAGACGTCGTGAACTGATGAGATGCCGAGAAGAAATGAGGGGGGTTGTGAAAGCAGTCCCGAAGTGCTGGTGCCGAGGGCGTGTATCTGTATCGATGCTGATCCGGTCTCGGCGATGCACCATCGCCCTTGCTGAGGATCCCGATGCCGATGGCGAGCCATCAAAGGAGCAAGCCGAGCCGGTCGATGCGAAACATAATCTCACAGCCCAAAGGGTGCGTCAATCTGGGTGCCGTGTTGGTGCTTCAGTCCATGGGCCGGTACTTGTTGGAAGCGTATCCCGAGCCAGCGCCCTGGGCCTTTGCAGCCGAGCGCAGCCTATTATCGCAAACTGATTGTCAGCATTCCATGTCAGCATTGTACCTCCGGCCAGCGTTGATGAGCACACCAAACTCGAAGGAAAAATGATTCCTTACTAGGAATGCTGTGGGCTAGGCTTGGTAGGCACTCACATCCTGTCGCTTCCACCGACGGCGCGGCTGGTGTCCTGGGGCTCGCCGGCAATCTGCTTACGGGTGCCGCGAGGCAGCGCCTGCTGGGCGTCCTTGCGAGCAGCCGCCTGCTGGGCCTCCTTGGGGTCGTTCTGGGCGCCCTGGTTGGCCGTGTTGCCGGCAGCCTGCTGGATGGCCTGCGCGTTCTTCTGGTACTTGTAGACCGTCCAGTCAAAGACGTAGTCGTACTGGAAGCCCTCGCGGACGAACAGGTCGCGGAAGATCTTGCGCAGGTAGCTGTAGTCGGGCTTGTCGTCGAAGCGGAGCGACCGGGTGTAGTTGAGATAGATGGCGAACTCGTTGGGGAAGCCGCGGCACAGCACGTCGGTCGGCGTCGTCATCTTCTTCTCCATGATGCGGTCGTACTTCTGCTTCTTGGTGGCAGCCTTCAAGCCCTGCCAGGGGAGCGAGCCGCGGCAGAAGTAGAGCATGACGTAACCGAGCGACTCCATGTCGTCACGGCGAGACTGCTCGACACCCAGATGGGTGTTGATGGAAGCATAGCGAGCAGTGCCCGTCAGGTTCTTGTTCTCTCTGTACGGGATGTGGAAGTGCGTCTTGGGGTCGCGATACTTCTTGGCGAGACCAAAGTCGATAACATTGACCTGGTTGCCACGCTTGCCGATGCCCATGAGGAAGTTGTCGGGCTTGATGTCGCGGTGGATGAACGACTTGGCGTGGATGTACTCGATGCGGGAGATCAGCTGGTCGGCGAGCAGCAGGACCGTCTTGAGCGAGAACTTGCGGTTGCAGAAGTTGAACAAGTCCTCCAAGCTGGGGCCGAGGAGGTCGAGGACCATGGCGTTGTAGTCGCACTCGGTGCCGAACCAGCGGACGAAGGGAATGCCGACGCCGCCGGCCAGCGACTTGTAGACCCGAGCCTCATACTCGAGCTGGGGGTGCTTTGCCTTGACGCTCTCGAGCTTGATGGCGATCTCCTCGCCCGAGATGATGTTAGTGCCCAGGTAGATATCGCCGAACGAGCCCGAACCGATCTTACGACCGATCCGGTACTTGTTCCCGACGCGAAGATCCTATTATTCGTTAGCGGTCGGTCCAACTCGATACATACAAGAAGACCACGGAGGCTGGCTGCCATGTCGCCTGCCGTGATCGTCATCTGGCGATGACGATCAAGAGCAGGGCGTTGTCGTCAGGCGAGCCAAAGCCATCTGCGCCTTATCTCCATCGAAACAGCAGGTAGAATCCGGGTTCCGTACCATCGTCGTCATTTTGCCTTCTGCCTCTTGGTCGCCGTCTTGAAAAGGATTTGCGGGCGCGGGTGGACGCTGAGCTACAGCAGAGCAGGATGTCAGCGTTGTCGAGTTCATAAACAAGAATGAAGTAGCAAGCGAGGTGTCAAGGTCCGCACTCCACAGCAATGAATGTGGAATGACGGCCAGAAAAAGTGTGGCCTCGAGCTGACGGCGGCGAAAGATGGGTGGCGCCAACCCCAGGCTCCTCCTCACCTTGCCAACTGAGCTCTCGGCCTCGACCGCGATCGAGATGCAAAATTTGAGGGCAAAGTGAAAATGAAGGGCGTGGGATTTGCAAAATCGGCTTACCTTCTCAAATGCAACGTGTTTGAATGCGAACAGAACGGGGAGAGCTGCCCGCAAATCGGTGGTTGACGGAGTGTAAGGATCGGGGATGCCGACCGAGGGAGCGGTGGCAGGAATGGAATTAAGGCTGCAGAAACCTGTGTGGGAGATTAGATGAAAATTCGGTCCGGAGCTGGATTTGCACTAGCGGGTGCGTTTTTACCCTCAAAGGGAGCCTGGCGCTTTCTTGTCGTGAAAAAGGCGGAGAGCGGTGGTTTTTGGAAGGGAAGATGGCAGGGCAAAGGAGAGGAGAAAGCGGTGGTGAGGTGAGGAGGAACTTGGGCCGCCAACCTGACAGTCAGAGGGCGCGGGTGCCTCCAGGGGCTGACGGGCATCCAGTCACTGGCCTTGCCGCGGCCAAGGCAAGGGCCCACAGTGCGGTCGAGCCAACCAGACACCAAATGCACAGTGCGAGATGCAACAAGCGACCTTTGCCAGGCGCCAAGCTGGAGGCAAAGCAGGAAAATGGTGCCCAATCCGGCAAGGCAATGCCGGCCGCGGCCAAATTACCATTTCAGCTCCTCTTCGCGATCCAGTGGTCTCGATTCCAGCCGTGCCAGCGCATCTCGAACCAGATCTGCAATGTGCCACTGCCCGGCTTTTCAAACAATCCACAAGGAGGTACGACACAGGCGGAGTGTTGTGTCGCTTTGGACACACGCCTCCAGTGGCTCGAGAGTGGTTCTCACTGACCCGAGGTGTGGCTGTTTAGGGTTACCTAGGTACCCGACGTTGCCACGAGGCTCGCAAGGCGTTGCTGTTCGCTGTCAGGTGGCATCTTCAGACACGAAAGAGGACCCTGGAATCTTCTGCTGCTTCCAACAAGCACCTGTCAACCGATAAAAGGGAATCCAACAGCAAGCTTATCGGGTTGGCCAAACCAGCGTTGCCGGAGGGTGCATCAAGCAAAGCTGAGGACGGGAGCAGGACGGCCTGCTAGACACGCGTTTCAAGCCATCGACCCCGTCCCCCGCGGTCTTTTGGAAGAACAGCGACCCGAGAGTTTGGATCACCAACTGTTTACGGAGGTAGGCATTTCCATAAATTCCCGAGCCTGCCTCTTTGCCGTCCTTGCCACTCCGGCATCCGAACGCAGCGCTTCCAACGTCAGCGCCGTCGCTTGTTGGGGGCGGCAAAAGCGCGCACTGTGCACGTAGGGCAACCATCGCCCGCGGTGGGGCCCGGGCGTGACCGCTCAACCTGACATCGTTAGGTCGATGCCCTGGCATAATCCGAAGGAGATTGTCTTCTATGCGAGCTGCTGACGAGGAACGAGGCTAGAATATTTGTCGGGGATTCAGAATGCATGAATACGGTGGGATTCAGGAAATATCGAGACTCATAGAAGGCATTGGCGGCAAAAGATGGGGTTCCAGATCTCATGATCTCCGGTGAGTCGTCGCACCTGGCGATAAGGTAGCCGCCACGCTAAAAAGGTGCGTTGCGCCCTTTGTTCATTCGATGAGCCGCCCTTCTCCCGACGAAAACACCATGGGCCGCGCCCCACAAATTGACATGACCGGCGTCGGGTCCTTCGACCTTCCAACGGCCTGAGCTATGAACTGCAGAGTTCCTGGTTTCGTTCGAGGTCTCTTTGCTCGAGCCGAGGGTCACATGCCCAGTGCGCTGCACACAGCGATCGAGTTGGAGCGATGGTTATTTTCGGCGCCATGATGCTACACGGCATCTCTCCAAGCATCGAGCATTGCTTGATCGATCGGCACAAGACCCGGCTTCTACCGGACGACAGCACAGGTGCGGCACACGGCCATCAGAATAGCACTGAGAAAATAACAGAGCAAAACCAGCGCCTTGGCGCCTCACCCGATTGACTGCGTCCTCAGAGCCCTGCGCTTCTTTGTGCACACTTCCTCGGCCTCGAGGGACAAATGATGTGCAGTTCTAACTATCGCGTCATTGGCCGCGGCCATTGACCGTTGTCTCGATCTCGGACCAGGCCGACCAGCTCGGCGGAGTTCAGTACACTCCGGTAGCCGTTGGCCACCCTTGCCGCCGGTATCGATCTCGGGAGGCGGCTTACACACTCGACCGGCGATAACAACACCGGCTCCCAGGCCGGGGCCAATTCCTTTTCCCATCGGGAGATTCGGAAGATGCCATATCCGACCTCTCCGTGCCGTTAGCGAGTCACGGAGCTTCCTTTCGCTTCCTGTGTAGCCCGCGGCGGCCCAGAAGTCTACCGGCCCGACATCGGGCCAGGCAAGGGAACATCGCCGTCATTATTAGGAAATCGGTATACACAGTATGGCTCAGACAAGGGGTGGACTACATCCCCAACCGACCCAGGCTTCACCAGGTACTGCTTGGATCCCAAGGCAAGACCAAGAGATCATACGCAGAGTTGAGGGCAAATATCACCATCAATGCCTCGAGACTGCCTAAGACTGCTTATGCTAGAACTCGCCACCTCCATCGGTGGAACCGGCTTACAGCTTCCGGGCGTGACTTCACTCACACATTGTCTGCTGTGTAGTGTAGAGTCGCAGCACCCTCTGGAGCAGACTCGGCCAAGACCTGAGTCGAAGTTGCATTCTGCAGGGCAAGAATCATACTCCGTACAAGCACTCCTTCTGCACATCTGGTTACGAGTGATATCTTCCCCGCATCTGATCTTGGATCGAGGCCGTCGCCCATGTCTTGAATCGCCCAAGCCTTCAGTGAGGGGGAAGGAGTCAAGCTTGTCAAGTCCGGGGGTGATTTGGATCTTCGGAGTCCGGTTCCAGGGTCTCAAAGCTAAACGACTCTTTACCCCACACTTTGCCTCGAAGCGGAACAGCGCGATAGAAGACCCCGATGCAGTTAGTCAGGGGTCAGTTTCTTTCGAGCGCTTGCTTGCATGTCATCTTCGGGGTCAACGACGAGGCGTATGGAAGTTTTAACCCGGGCAAGGCCCATGAGAACGCCGGCGAGAAAGGTTCCTGTGAAGTTGAGGGCACGTTGATGACCGGCAGCATCCATTCTCTGCCTCAGGAATACTGTAGCATCAGATGTGGCGAGTATGTATGTATACCTAGACTTGCTCGCCTCGACGGCACAGTATGTAGTAGTACTCCGACTAGCGAGATGGAGATCTCCAGGGCCAAAACCCGCCGGTAGCCTCTGTGGCGAGACTCCCAAAGCCTTGACTGCTCGCTCGCGATTTATCGACTTTCTTGTATTGAAAACCAGCAACTCTGATTCTTCACCAGCGGTTGGTGAAAGCTGGCGGCGTCCTTAAAGGTTCGAATCCCAACCATCATCAGTCACTCGCCCCTTTTCAGCTGTTGGTGTTTGGAGATCCGCCAGGAACAACTCAACAAGTGGCTTGAGCTAAGGTCGGCCAAGTGTGGAGTCGCCCCAAACGGGCAAGGCGGGTGGCCCACCCAGCATTCTGGGCAGAAAGAGCATTGGCGGCAGCGTTGTGTTTGCCGTCGACCCTTGATTTCCCCAACTTGACCATCTTATCCGTATTCCCAACATCTTATTAACATCCGGGCCTGGACCGCACGAGTCGCCGGCAGACGTGTCGCTTTTTCTCTCCCTGGAACGACGCAGCTGGCGCACCCTGACCTGAACCGCATCCGTTGCCATCACGAAAACACCGTCATTTGTTGCAGCGCTTGCTCTCCATCTGCCCCATCCCCGGGCCGTCAGGTGAGAGAACAAGTCCGGCAAGCCCCCGCCGAGTGTCCACACCGCTAGAGCACGCTTTCCTTCCGATCCCCACCGATCCACAAGCACGCAGGGTCCAAAAGCTGGAGCTCCTCGCAAGTCCCGTCGCTCGCCTCCTTTCGGCCCAAATTGCCAGCCGGTTTGCAGCGAGGGAATCGACCTGTCGACGAGGAGACCGCCTGGGACTCTGGACTCTTTGGCGCTGTCACCTCGGTCGAAACCGCGACACCTGCCGCCGATCCCGCCGACCCTTATCCAGTCTCGCGCCCAACCCCTAAATCCCCAACCTGTTGGGAATCGCTCTCGACTCTCCCTCCCGCAACAACCCCCGCCGGACCGAGCCAGATCGCTACCAATACAACCTACTCTACTCGAGACCTCTCAGCGGTGACTCGAGTTCGTCGGCCCACACGGGTCTCTGCCCTGAAAATCACCCTCGAGCACCAGCGCGCATCGTCAAACCGTCTTGAGCGGCGATACCAGTTGGTTATCCGGCGACCTCCCGGTCGCGCCGACCCTCAACCTGCCAGGAGCGCAAAGCTTATCGAACCACCGCGCAGCGACTCGTTTGGCTTCAAGCTCCGGACGCCAGCCCATTCCCCGTCCGATTTCGACCCCGCGTAGTTAAACCTGCTGGGCCGCCCACAGACCTTATATCCGCAGAAAGCGACTTTCAGTTCGATCGAGCTAAACCCCATTCCCGCCTCCTTCGCAAAGGGACTCTGCACATTTGAGACGGGACCCACGAGTAGCGGGAACGACCCGCTGTCTGAAGTCTGAAGAAGCCCTCCTGATTCCCCACTGGTATGACGCCAGCCCTGGCCAAAGGGATTCGATTTTCGACATTTGACACGGTAGCACAGGGTTGACCAAGAACGCATCGTCCCGAATCGACACGCAACCGGCGGCCTGCGCCAACCAAACTCCGGAACCGCCAACTTTTTGAAACCACAATATCCATCTCTCCAACCATGGCGGATTCGCAGCCAGGGCAGCAAGGTAAGCACAGCCCGCCGTTCCCGTATTCCTTGTCCATTCGACGATCTGCCGGATGCATGCCTGTTAGGCTGTCCCCTAGTGGCGGGCACACGCAAGCAGGCGGTTCAAGATCCTCGCAGGCGTGCCTGGTCGGTTGCATCCCGCTTCCCAGTTTTTTGCGTCCAAGGCGCAGCTTTGGCGCCTGGGCATTTCCAACTGATCGCCATTGAGCCTGTTGTGTCATGGAACGGAGATTGCTGTTTCATGTCCCTCTCACCGTCGTCATTCGCCTGCACATTGCCGGTTTCCGTCCTGCTCCCTGCCTGATGGATTGCTGACCTGCCGGCTACCCACCATATAGGCCAGCGTTCTGCTGGGTTGCTCTTGAACCTTTCTTCGAACAACCCCTTTCGCAACCGCGGCGCCGTATCGCCGACGACTGCACCCCCGGCTTCACCGTTTGACGACCCGCCTCCGCGCCCGCTTTCGCGCAACCCATTCCTCGACCCCGCTATCGCCAATAGGTCAAGCCTTTCGAACCTCCGATCCGATTCCGAAACCATGTCGGTCGAGAAGAGGCCGTCGCTCACGGCTGAGGAAATATTCGTACGCTTTTCCATAGATGGTGACAACAAAGCACAAGCTAACCGTGGATTGCGCAGGGCTCCTTGACGCTCCAGGACTCCTCCTCCGCGTCGGCTCCGCCGCCACGCCCGGACGCTGCCAAACCGCCGCCGTCTTCAGGGGCTCGACGTGGCCCGCCTCCTCCCAATCGCGAGGGTGTAGCGCCGCCCAACCGGAGGGGCCCGCCGCCGAACCATCGTCCCACTCGATCACAAGAAGAGGCACTGCGCGCTCGGAGAAAGCAAGAGAGTGGCGACCGCGGCGGTCCACTCGACCCTTCCCGCTCCCCGCAGCGACGGCCGGAGAGGCGGCCACGCAGGAACTCTGAGTCGTCCGTCATGGACGCTGACAAGATCATGACTGAGGAGGAGAAGAAGCAGCGCGAGATGAGGCGGCGCGAGCGCGAGCGCCGGCACCGTGAGAACAGGGAGAAGAAGCCCGTCAGCCGCAAGCTCGACATCATTGACCAGCTCGATGCGACCAGCATCTATGGGACCGGAAGTATGTGCTCTGACCTAGCCTGTTTCCAGAGCTGCTTGGCTGACCTCAATTACAGTGTTCCACCACGATGGACCCTTCGACGCTCTCAATCCCCACCGGAACCGACAAGGCAGCCGGCGCGCGCCGATGCAGGCTTTCCCGGAGGGCTCACTCAACAATACGATTGGCGGCGCTGGGCCTTTGAACGCTCGGCCCGACCACGCCGCTTTCCTGGGCCAGCAAGGCGACGAGGCGTTCAAGGAGTGGTCGAGGGGCGGGAACGGTCCGGAAAGGAAGGACGTGGTGCCCGTCTTTGATCCCCTCAGCCGCGGGACCGTCCTTCACGGCGACGAATCGCTTGGTCTGGGCACGTCCACTTTCCTGGAAGGAACACCGGCAGCCAAGGCGGCGATCCAGAAGCGCGAAGAGGAGCGTGCGGCCGAATTCATGAGCGAGGGTCTCCAGCGGAAGAAGTCGCTGGCCCAGCGGATCCGCAACATCAACCGCGGCGGGCGCGACGGGTTCCAACCGTCGGGCCGGCTGACCAACCCTGACGGAGTGTACGGCGCCCGCCGGTCTCCCCAGAGCGGCCCGGGCTCTGCCTCGCTCTCGGAGCGCAACCCCTTCTTCAGCGAGTACGGATCTGGCAAGGGCGAGGAGGAGTTTACGGTGCGCAGGACGGATACCAACGGAAGCAAGGGGTCGCCGACGAGCCCCAAGGGCGGGCCTGTCCTCGAGCGCCGGTCGACGACGGATGCTACGGGGGCCGACGACGCGCAGCCGAAGGCCAGCGGGATCCTGGGTCGCATGAAGAGTCTGAAGGGAAGACGCCAGCGCCCGGCTCCTTCTGGCGGCGATGATGCTGGTCCGCCGCCGGGGACGGCGGTGTAAAGGGATCATTGGGCGAAATTGGCCAACAGGCTAGCATTTCATGCCAGCCTCGATGAATGCTTCACGACGTCCCCGATCCTCGACGCTTTTCTACGAAACGGAACGCTCTCCCTGCTTTCGTGGCTATCCACCTATCTACGCACACAATCACCCTGCTGGCGCAGGCGTTTTCGGCGCGGCCGTTCCGTTCCCGCGGCGGGAAGCTGTTCCTACCCGCCAGCTTTCTGGGTGTTCGGTCATGTCCTCTGTATTCTAATAACGTGGTTACACTTCTAGTTGGCGGCTGTTGTGGTTTTTATGTTCCCTTTTCTTCTTTCTTGTCTGCGGTCATTGGGCGCCACTCGCAGCTGCACAAATAGCAAGAGCATGGCAGGAGCTTGGATGCCTTGGTTGACGGTCTTGTGGATCGGAGATGCGGGTCAGACATGGTCATGTACATGGATGGCTTTGTTTCGCCTCCTTTCACGCGCAGCGGGCTTGGTGAGACGGGTTTATTAAACTATGACGGAGGAGGGTTTCTGGCGCGGGTTCCTTTGCTATCCTGCTGCCTCTGGCGGTCTGGTCCTTGTTGTGAGCTAGCTCTACGGATAGGCGGTGGCGGCGGTTTGATTGGCAGATTGAATTTGAGTATTGTTGTAATGCCTGAATGAAGCTGCTGTGTTTCTGTTTCTGTTTCTCTGGCTGGCGGTGTTTGGTGTTTTGAGTTCAGGGGTTCAGGGGGATCTCGTGTGTGGATACTGATCGGCCGGGTTGTGACCCTTCAGGGTCATGAAACATGCGGATCAACGGGAATGAATGGGTTTACAATCAGGGGCGGTGGAGACGGGGTTGGTGATGATAATCCTGCGTTGCAGAAAGGTGATTTACTTGCTGATACACTGTAGAGGGGGGGGTGGCAGATAGAGAAACCCCATCCAAGAACATGAAGGATAGAAGGGGTGTGTGTTGAGGGTTGAGTGTTCAGCAGCTCCGAGTGAGTTGATGGGTAAGGTATCTCTCGGCGACACCGCTGCCATGGCGACCCTAGAACAACAATAGTGCGAATTCAATGCGAGATGCAACTTTTTGAGAAAGTGTGAAGAAGAGCGAAAGTTGAGGCTTGAGAGACGGTTATTGTTGTTGATGTGGTGATGTCCTGCCTCAGGTATCAACCACAGAGAACCAAGTTAGAAATTGTTTCTGTTAAAACCTCGCCGAGCAACTAAAAACAACAAAAGCTGAGCAAACATCATGCGCGAACCGCTTAGCGACCATGACACGGCTAGACACTGACACGCGACAATTTCGAAAGAAGAACTAGTACTTACTCAAGTTACGGGGATGGATTGGTAACACCCCGCGATCATTGATCACCACCAACCGCATGTTACTGCGGAAGCAAATCCATCAAGCGCATTGCGGAAGAAACCAGCCGCATCTCTGCCGCGTCCATCTGATCAACTACCTCACCCTCATGCAGCCGTGCCGTCCTCGAGATCGATCATGGACGAAACCACGAACGCAGCGCCGCCCCTCTCCCAGGCGAGCTCGCACTTCCCCCTCGAGCCCCTCCCAGCATCGCTGCTGGCAGACCTGGAGATGGATCGACGAGAAAAACTTGTCAAGAGGGGAAATTTGATGACGGGTTGCGGGGAGTTGGACGACTATGTCTTGTTGGGAGGGCTCGAGCGCGGATCGGTGGTCGGGATCAGTGCTGAGGAGGAGGAGATGGGGTTGCTGGTGAGTTTTTCTCATTTACTTCCATCATATGTATAAATGCAGAGTTGTTGACATGTGACAGATCGGCCTACAAACGGTGGCGCATTTGCTGGCTACCGATGCGTCGGCGAGGGCCATGGTTGTGACGACGTCGCCGGCGAGTGTGCTGCTGCCCAAGCTCAGGAAAGCGCTCGTTGGCCAGCTGTCTGCAGTCCAAGACGGGCTGCGGGATCTTCAGAAAATGCTTCAGGGATGTCTGGAGAGGACCTCGATTGCGCGTGTCTTTGACATTCAAGGGCTGTGGGAGGTGCTCGGGGAGCTTGAGGCTGCTGTCCCTGTCACGGACAGTACATCTCCTCAGCTCGATCCGGAGGTGAAGGAAGGGCGGGAGCTTGATGAAGCTTTGCCACAAGAGGACACGAAGGATCAGGAAGGGCAAAGAACCGAAGTCATGGACAGCGAGGATGAAGATGGCCTCTCCCCGGAGTCACCTACTGTAAAGCCGACATCGCAACCCGACACCAGCTCAACCGCTCCGCCGAGCCCGTCCGAAACGAGCCATTCTCCTCTCCCCGACATGGTCCTGGTCACCCACACGTCTACCCTGCTCAACGCGCTCTTCACCGGCCGCGACAAAGAAGCAGCCCACAACACGATGCTCCTCCTCGCCTCCCACCTCCACGCCCTCACGCGCTCTCCCGCCCACGGCGGACCGCTCATCATGTTTCTCAACTCCACAACCTCACCTTCATCCTTCTCCTCCTCGTCTACCCACCGACCTACCGACGCTAACACTCCAGCACCGGCAATTGACAGACCAACTCACATTGAGCCGACCACCCTCCGCTCAATTTTCAGCCTCCCACCACCGACCGTGCTAGCTGGGCAACAACAACAACACCACTTCCCTTCCGCCCGGCGCATTAAGCCTTCCTTTGGCCAGGTGTTTTCCCAGCTGCTGGACTTGCATCTGCTCTGTACCAGGGTGCCGAGGACGAGGGCCGACAACGCCGCGCTGATGGCCAGTCCTTACGGGGCGGCAGCGGCGGACGTGTCATATGTGTGGGCGGTGGAGGTCTTGTTGGATGAGGTTGGGGTGTATGAACCCGGACAGTCTGGCGGGACCGAGTGGCGGAGCAGAAGGTGTAGAGAGCAGCGGTGGGGTGCTGTTGATGTTGATGGTGAGGGGAGGGTTGTGGGGGCTTCGATACCTTGATGGGGTTCTCATTCTCTATGGGAAGGGGTGTGGACACAGGTATCAGAAGGGCGAGTATCTGGCAGGACGGTCTTATATTGATCAACATACGGTACAGAACTTGCTAGTGAGTGTGCAAAAGAAATATCCAAGTCCTTCATCCACGGAAATGGGCTGGCCGCTAACAGCTTGCAGACTACAAATCTCCCACATCGTTCCTCCCGCCAGACGTCGCCTCCTCCAGGTACGGCTCCAGTCGGCTCTTCAACTCCTCCAAGCTCACCTCCTCCTCCTCCTCCTTCCGCGGTCCATGATGCTCATGAGGCGGAATCAACACCCTCGACACCACCTGCACTACCCCATCATCCGCCACCCCGTCCCTCACCACAACCCTGACAAACCCATTCACCACGATCGACACAAACCGCTTCCACCGCTTAACATCCACACTAATTGGCTTGCCGCCCAACAGACTCGTCAAGTCCACATGCCAATAATCCCGATCTCCCCGCTCAACGCCTTCCTCCTTCCCACCACCACCACCGCTATAATAAGCATCCGAATACAACGTCTCATTAACCGCCACATGATACTTGACCAACGCCTTCAGATACCTCCTCCCCCGCTCCGAAAACAAAAACGCATTCACCCTCGGCCCGAGCGCCCGCCACGCACGGTTCGTCGGCGCAAACAGCGTCGCCCCGCCTTCTCTATGCAACCCGTCCAGCTCCTCCCCGAGGCCCGTCGTCTCCAGCGCCAGGGCGAGGGTGCTGAACTGCGAGGGCAGGAGGCGGACGATGGTGGTTTGGTTGGGCGGCGGGATCAGGATTGAGTCGAGCGCGTGGATGAGGCCGTTCTTGGCCGGGAAGTCGCCTGCGAGGAGGCGGGCGTGGAAGTTGAGGCGGGTTATGGGGAGGAAGGGGGTGGAGAAGACGCGGATGCGTTGCGGGTTGTGGTGGTGCGAGGAGGAGGAGGAGGGGGAGGTGCTGAGGGCGGAGGGGTGGTAGGAGGAGGGGAGGGTGCTGCTTGCGCGGAAGCGGTGGATGGGGTAGAGGCCTGGGGTGAGGTGGTATTTTAGGAGGGCGAGGATGAATTCCTTGGGGGGCTTGTCGTCGCCACCACCCTCACCATGATGGCCGTGCCGGTGGTGCGGGATGTGTTTAAAGGCATGATCCGTGGGGACAAAGAGCGTGTAGTTGTGCTTGGTGTCCTGGAGCAGCTGCTTGATGTCATCGTGCTCCTCGATCAGCTTGGCGAACTTGGTCGTGTGCTTGCTCTCCTTGATCAGCTCGTAGATGGTCTTTTCGGGGTCTCCGTGATGCCGGCCATGTCCGCCATGAGGCGGGCGAGGATGGGGCTCGTCCCTCTCGCCATCGATCAGGGCAAGCAGCCCGTCGAGGGTGCTGCGGTGGATGCCCTTGGCGATGCGGTCTTGGATGGGGGAGAAGAGACGCTCGGGGCTGGGAAGGGCATTCCACCAGGCCTGGACAGCATTTTGCTCCGTAGGCTTCTCGTGGATGTCGACTAGGAATTTCTGCTGCCGTTTGGCCTGAGGGGCGACGAGAGCGGCAGCGGTAGCCGCGAATAAGAAGATGGTCTGTCTCATGATCTCTTCTCGGCCCTTACACGGGGGCTCTCCGCAAGTTCACTGGATGCAATGATACTATTCCAGGCAGAGTCTCGCCAACGGGACGAGATTCAGGTCTTGTGAAGAGGAGAATCAACTCTCGGCGCATCTCTTCATGGCGTTGTAGAGCTATTCAATGCCGGGACGGGAGCAGGGGGACGCCGGAACGCGCGGCCTCTCCACGCCCCTCGGCAGCGTCATCGTCTTGGATCGGACCACTGATTGGCCGTCAACCCCGCGATTGCGCCAGAGCTTCCAGCAACGGCTGCTGAAGCTCGCCAGAGACCGTAGATGAGCCGAGCAATTGCTTTCGTGGAGTGCGTCATCATCATCTCATTGACCCCTTGTCCAGTAACAAAGGGAGAGAGGTCGGTGACCTCGGCCAGCCAAGCTCCGTCCAAAGTTCTCAGCGGCGAGATGGCTTTCCGTGCCAGCAAACTGGGCTGCCAAAACTCTACCTATGCCCATCGATATGCGTGATGGCGCGATTGGGTCATAGCGATCTGGGGTTGTACAGAGCTCGCTGGGGTTTCAGAGAGGTTCAAGCCTGCCCGACGAGGAGGCCAACTGTGCCTTCTGTTGGCGCAGGGCAGCTTCGCAGAGACAGTTCTCCGACATTGCAAGCAACTCGAAACCTGACAGGAACCGAATGTTGCCCACTCCTGGTCTGGGAACTCAATTGTAGAACGAAATCTCTCCCCAGCCAACGTGTGATACGACTCGAGAATGCGAGGTGAATCCCTTGTTGCCGGCCAAGCTTGCTGGCATCGATGGGAGCTGTATATACTCGTGGCAGCCCCCCACCTGCCCGCTTACATGTATGTACTGTGGTAGCCCGCCCTATGGGGGGAAGACGGCAGGACAAGGCCAAGTTGACCAACCTTATGTCGGCCCGAGTCGACTTCCGTGTCGGGGCTTCCAAGCGCCGAAAGGGCCGGCCGCCAAGGGCTCGACGGCGTAGGGCGGTGCTTGTCATGCTGATGCCGGGGCGGCGCGGCGGAGGGACTGCCCGACCGACCGAACGGCGTCAGATAAGTTGTGAGCACCCTAAATACTCCGGAGAGCTCGACCATTGCCCGTCAATGGCCATGGCATCCTGCTGGAGGTTGAAGGGGAGTTGTCACGTCCATGCCCAGGTGGTAACAATCTGGGAAGTACTCGGGGCGCTGGGATGTCGAGTCGGAATCAACTGCAACAAGCTGACTCTTGATTGGGCACATCGACCCGGTCCACGTGTATCCGTAGAGCTGGACTGGGCTTTCTCGGACGGTGTTTTGCTTGTTGGTGGCCGTTGTGGTGTCCATGGCTCGTTTGGTGTTTGGTGTTGTGGCGCCGTGTGGCGGCAAAGGAAACCGTGAATTTCAGGTTGCAAGTTGTTTGAAAATTGGAGGTGACAGTTCGAGATTGTGGGCCGATCATCAAGCCCCTGTCGCTCAACCCCACTTTCGGTACGTATCGTTCAGTGAGGCAACCAATCCGGCCAATCGAGGCCCGGACCCTGTCGCCAGCGAACACTTGCACCCACAACGGCCGCTGCCCGCCCGCATCTCGGGAATCATCTCACAACCATCCTCCACCCCGAACCAGACGAGCCGAACAAGGTTCGCATGCTGCCAATAAGGCTGACTTTGATAACTCTATACGAGAATTCTTAATTTTACGCGCGCCGCGGGCTCCTCAGGCTTCAATCGTCACGGAATCTCAAATTGCAAAGGACGACGGACTTGATTCCCCTCAGGCGTCTTCTCGCGCGTTCATCCCATCTCTTTCCATCTCACCACCGCCAATCCGCCATGACTCCATCGGCCGACATCGACAGTCTCGCCTAGCACCGGCTCGAGGCACCAGTGCCTTCACCACAGCCGCCGGTTCTTCTCAAAATCCCCATCATTTTCGCTTTGTGCAGAGAACCAAGCCCGGCTCCCTCACGGCCGCCGTCTCTCGGGCCCTCCGTCGAGCGAATAGCAGCCAAGCCAGCAGCACAGCCTCGTCCCGTCCGCCGCCAAACCCACACCACCCCATCGCGCTGTGGCTGGGAGCCCTCCCCAACCATACCCGCCCGGGACTGCAATTGATAGCCTTCGATTTCCCGACGCGACAGAAACCTGCTTCCTCCCTTCTGCATCAAGTGTCTTCCGAGCTCGACATTGATGCTGCCGCCCGCCGCAGCAGCTCCGGCCGTGAGGCCGCTCGCTCGGTCCATGCTCGCCCCCAGATCCAGCCCGCTGTCGTCCGGGGCCATCGCTGGGGCTGTGGTCGGGTCGGTCGTCGGCGCCCTCCTCATCGCCTTCTGTGTCTTCCCTTTCATCGTCCGCGCCAGGCGTCGACGGCTCACCCACCATGACGGCCCCGGCCTGGCCGAGATGGGGCAGGGCCCCGGAGGCCCCATTTTCCCGCCCCAGGACGACTTAGACGACGCCTTGTACAAAAGGTCCTCCGGGTCCGGTCCCGAGACGGCCACTGTTCATGACGTCTCGCAGACGACCGACCCCGACCAAAAGCCCCAGTCCGCCCTCCCTCAGGGGGTCACTGTCCAACACGGCCTGCCATCGCCCGTCTCGTCGCCTGCCTCGCCCGCGGACTCGACATCACACGGCGACGACCAGCCAGCTTCACCACTGACAACGACCGCCCCGACCCCGTCATCCACAAGCGCCCCATCAGCCCCGTTCCACGGATCCAAGGGCACAGTTGGCCGAGACAGCACGCGCGAGCTCAGTGTTAGCGACTCGTACGGGCCACCGAGCCGTGAGCTCACCAACATCGCCTCCGTTGGTATAACAGCAGAGCCCGAGTCATTCGACCGGTCCTCCGGGTCCCCTGAACAAGGCCACTTCCCCCATCTTCGAGGATCACTCCGCAGCTTGTTCCACGGCCGCCGCACCTCACACCGGCGCCAGGATAGCCGGCGATCTACTCAAGGCGGCAGTGACGGAGCGCGTTCCCCATCCGTCATCACCAACAACTTCCTTCCACAACCCCAGCCGACGCCGTCCGGGCTCGAGATCGACACAGATACTCCTGGCTTGGCTTGGGACTACTACCACGATCCCAACTTGGGCGTCGACTTGTCCGAGACATATCCGCAGTCTACGCCCACACCAACTTCTGCCACCACTGGACCACCTCTATATCCCCCCACTTCGGCTCCCCAAGTTCCCCTAACCGGACCCATCGCCGTCCCAGGTAGACCCGTCGCGCAGAATCCGGACGCCGTCTCGCCCGACAGTGACGCGACGGTCACCCCCGGCACTTTCAGCCGACAAAACACTTTACAGGGCAACAGGCTTCCTAGACCGCTTCAGCGCATCGATAGCCTGCCACCTCCGACGATCGTGGCAGACCTTCCCAGCCCGCCTCTCCTCCAATACACCATCGGCCCCAGCGGAAATCCCATGGAGATGATGAGGCCGACCAACCAGGCCGAAAGTGCATGGATGTTGGAGCACGAGATGCGCATGATCCAGAACTCACCACCGCCGCCGGCGCCCGAGAACGCCCCACCCACATCAATGCCCATGTTCACGCCGACGGCAGCGGATGCAATGCCGGGCCCTGCACCAGACAACGAAGTGAAGCCGCCATTCCCCTCTCCGTACGAATCTCCATACCAGTCTCCTTACAACTCGCCTCCTTCCGCGGCTTCAGACGTGGGGATGCATATCCATGAGGAGCCAGTGGGATACTACAACTTCAATACCTTGACGACTCTCGACTACACCACCCCTCCACCATCCACAGGGCCGTCCACCGAGAACACCCCTGACACGCGGCTGACGCCTTATACTGCGTCTCCGTCACCGCCCGCCGAGATCGAGGCCGCCGTCAGTGGCCACTTGACGGCCTCCCCTGGCCTTTCAGCCGGCCCGTCGCCGTCATTGGGCGTCTCGCCGTCGCCAGGTTTGTCACCAGCTCCATCACTCGGTCACACCAACGGCCCATCAAACGGTCGATCACCAGCTCGGCCACCAGGCGGGTTCGTCTGTGAGGTCTGCGGCGCCGTGAAGAACTCATACCACCAGTTCAAGTAAGTGGGATTATTTCCCAGTGACCCGATCCAAAAGCTGACCAAGCATAACAGCCACCACCGACGATACCATGACCGGCCATGGCCGTGCAAGGCCCCAGGGTGTGAGCGGAGCTTCGGCACAGTGACGCACCTCAAGCGCCACATCAACGACAAGCACTTCAAGACGCGCAAGTTTTACTGCACCCAGCCCGGGTGCGACTACTCGAGGCAGGGCACCAAGTCCTTCCCGAGAAAGGACAACTGGAAGCGGCACATGTTGAAGAAGCACTCCATCGACCCCCAGAACATGACGGACGAGGATTACTTGGGGGACGTCGCGATGGATGAGGTTGCGATGGATGAGACATGAACTTCCTGCGCTGTTGGTTAGTGCTCAGGGGGTTGGCTAGGTACTGCGCACATTCTGAGTCCCCATGTCGGGGACGCGCAGCATGGGCGACCCAGCCATTTGTTTCGGAGGAGCGCAGCAACATTTGGGGCCGAGCCGCACAGGAAGGTCCCTCGAACCAAGCCAGGACAGGACAGGCGGTTCGGGATCCGACCAAGTCCTCCGTGCGCCGGGTCGTACGGGAATACAAGGATGGGCTCATAGCAGGCCCTGGAGTTGGTTTTCAAGCGGAGTCATACAGTGCGTCGGAAGGGCATTACAGTTTCGGCCGGCAAGAAAACTTGGGGGATATCTACAGGGCTTGTTTTGGAGGCCTGCATTCCTGGAGTTTGTACATTTTTAATGCTTTTTGTCCGGAGCTGTCGGAACAGCTCCTGGTATCTGTGCGACTCTACGTCGCAGAGTTGGGGAATCATTTTGGGCCAATACAAAGCTCTGCCTCCCCACTTCATCTCCGCTTGTCTTGCCCGCATGCTCCCCTTCGCAGATGACCTGCGAGGCTTTGCGCCTCTGCCCGGTGTGAGAGGATTGGTACGGTATTCCCTGCGGGCAACATAATGACAGACGCCCTGATGGACAACACACGGCCCCGTGCTTTCTTGTCCAGCCATCCAGCTCTGCCAGCCGACACTGTTGCGTGTCGTAAGAGATGGATCCATGACTTTTGCCCTCCGGCATCATTGCCTGTGACCAACCCGCTGCTTGCCTGCCTGCTAGCCTCCCGTTCACCTCATCTCCCTCACCAGCTTCTTCACCAACCTCCGCTGACCCTCCATCCCCAACCGCCCCCGATCCGTCTCCTGCAGCGCCCTCCCAACAATCACCACCGTCCTCGCGCTGTCACTCCCCACCCACACCTTCCCGTTCCGCCCCACCGCCGTCTCAAACGCAAGCCCCCCGCCTTCCTCCCCGCCCAGCATCTCCAGCACGCCCACCCCGCCGTCTTCAACACTCCGTGCCATGAGCAAGCGACGCGCAAAACCTAGGGATATGTCGAAGACGCACCCGGGACCGGTGAGTGGGCCCAAACCGTCGGCTTTCCCTGTGGATTGGGAAACGCATTCGAGTTCGGGGTCCATGTGCGGGTTGGCGAGGGTCACGCGGGCGTAGACGAGCTGGCCGGGTTGGAGGATGGGGCGGGTCTTTTTCGTGGCCGACTCAAAAGCGAGGTGGGGGAGGGTCGCGGGTGCCGTGTGAGGGGAGAGGGAGCAGAGGTAGAAGTCGGAGGTGGAGCGGAGGATTTGGGCGAGGATTATGTCGCCTTGGGAGGGGATGTACTGATCGAAATAAGGGGTTAGTTGGTGGGGGAAAAAGTGTAGAAAGGGGAGATAAGGGGGAAACTTACGCGTTGCGAGTTGTACTCTACCCACATGGAGTTCTTGGCTGGGTTGGTGATGAGCTGGCCGGCGACGGTGGGCACGATGTCCGAGGGCGGGATGTGTCGCAACCCGGGGCCGAGGCGGAGGGGGTTCTTGGGGTGGGAAGGAATGAGCGACGGGTCGATTGTCTCGCCCGGGAGGACGAGTGGGCGGTCGTTTGACATGGCGACTGGTTTGGCGGTGGTTTGCGGGGGTGTTGGTGGTGGTTTGAAGGACAGTTGCCAATTCAAGCTGATTGTGTTGGATTTTAGTTCCGTCAGCCTTGTTTGCGGCTGGCGCCAGCCTTGGTGGGGCGGGCGGAAAGGGCGGGTCCTGGTACGGTAAGGCTGGTATCGTAATTTACGCTCTTCAAGGTAGAAAAGGCAGAAGACATTTGATTTGCGAAGAAGTATGAGCGTTGGCGACAAAGTTTGCGGAGTAACTCTTATTCTAGCATTTTTCTATGCTGCCAGCATAAAAGGATGCAGTTTGCCGACTGCAGATCTGTTGATGATGCCCGTGAAGGGAGATAGCTACTGGCTCGTGAAGTGTATTACAGCGTTATGGTGGGTCGAACCATAGCGGGGCATTCCAGCCTGACCGGGATTCATTGAAGGCCAAGAAGATTTAAATTTTTGGAACAAACCCCCACCATAACTTTTCAGTCCTGGAGATACAGATCGCCTCGCGCACCCGTCCCAGATCACCTGCACCTCTGTATCAGC
Source organism: Chaetomiaceae sp. PF1801 (assembly GCA_023628475.1). Taxonomy (NCBI): domain Eukaryota; kingdom Fungi; phylum Ascomycota; class Sordariomycetes; order Sordariales; family Chaetomiaceae; species Chaetomiaceae sp. PF1801. The sequence goes on from JAMAKQ010000002.1 coordinate 144,115, forward strand.
CACAATGAGTGAAAACGGGGTCAAGGCTGGCCCTGAGCCTAGCGAGCGCACCACTATCGGCATCACCTTTGGCAACTCCAACAGCTCCATCGCCCACTTGGTCGACGACAAGGCCGAGGTCATTGCGAACGAGGATGGAGGTAAGCAAGGCTTTACGGGGTGTCGGCCTGGTCGCATACTGATTCCCTCCGTTCGTTAGACCGCCAGATTCCGACTATCCTGTCATACGTTGACGGCGACGAATACTACGGCCAGCAAGCCAAGAACTTCCTCGTCAGGAACCCCAAGAACACAGTCGCCTACTTCCGCGACTTCCTAGGGAAAGAGTTCAAGTCGATCGACCCTACCCACAACCACGCCTCTGCCCACCCGCAAGAAGCCGGCGAGACCGTCTCGTTCACCATCAAAGACAAGGAGGGCGAGGACGCGGAACCGTCAACACTCAACGTCTCCGAGGTTGCCACCCGCTACCTCCGCCGGCTAGTGGGCTCGGCCTCTGAGTATCTCGGCAAGAAGGTCACGTCGGCCGTCATCACCGTCCCCACGAACTTCACCGACAAGCAAAAAGCTGCCTTGATCGCCGCCGCTTCCGCCGCCGACCTCGAGGTTCTCCAGCTTATCAGCGAACCCGTCGCCGCCGTGCTCGCCTACGATGCGCGCCCGGAGGCCAAGATCGAGGACAAGGTTATCGTGGTGGCGGACCTGGGCGGCACGCGGTCCGACGTCGCCGTGATTGCCAGCCGCGGCGGCATGTACACGGTCCTGGCGACGGTCCACGACTACGAATTTGCCGGCTTTGCTCTGGATAAGGTGCTGATGGACCACTTTGCCAAGGAGTTCATGAAGAAGAACTCTGGGGCGAGCGACCCTCGCGAGAACGCCAAGAGCTTGGCCAAGCTGAGGCTCGAGGCCGAGGCGACCAAGCGGGCCCTCAGCCTGGGCACCAACGCGAGCTTTAGCGTCGAGAGTCTGGCGGACGGCCTTGACTTTGCTAGCACCATCAACCGTCTCCGCTACGAGACCATTGCCAGGACCGTCTTTGAGGGCATCAACCGCCTGGTCGAGTCGGCCATCAAGAAGGCCGGCCTTGACGTTCTGGACGTGGACGAGGTTATCCTGTCCGGCGGCACCTCGCACACCCCCCGCATCGCGGCCAACCTGCGCTACATCTTCCCTCAGAACACGAGGATATTGGCGCCCTCGACCGAGCCCACCGCCATCAATCCCTCCGAGCTCCAGGCCCGCGGCGCCGCCCTGCAGGCCAGCCTGATCCAGGACTACGAGGCCGAGGACATCGACCAGTCGACCCACGCTGCCGTCACCACAGTACCGCACGTCACCAACGCCATCGGCGTCATCTCGCTCAACGAGGCCGGCGAGGAGGTGTTTGTGCCCATCGTCCCGCCCGAGACGGCCGTCCCGGCGCGGCGAACAGTCCAAGTGTCGGCTCCCAACGGCGGCGACGTCCTGGTCAAGGTTGTCGAGGGCAACACGCATATCAAGGTGACCAAGCCCGAGCCCAAGGCCAAGGAGAACGGCGATTCCAAGGCGGCCAAGGTCGAGGATGCCGACGACAGCGACGAGGACGACAGCGACTTCTCGGACGAGGAGGAAGAGGAGGAGGAGAAGCGGGAGAAGGTCTGGAAGATCGGGTCCACCCTCGCCGAGGCGGCCGTCAAGGACGTCAAGAAGGGCGGCAAGGTCGAGGTCTCGATCACGGTGAACTCGGATCTGTCGGTTATTGTAACAGCGCGCGAGGTGGGCGGCAAGGGCGGCGTTCGTGGGACACTGGCCAGTGCTTAGAGGGCACTTCTTAGACAGGCACACGGCGGCGGCAGGCCGGCACATAGACTGTGATGAGAGCGCACTGGAGCGAACTGCGTACCCCGCTTGACTGGGGCGTGCGGGTCCTGATGGGTGTTATGATGGCTGGTTAAAATTCGACATTGCGTGATAGAATACTCTACATAAATGACTGATTCTGCAGTCAATGGTTCGTCAAACATCTTAGATCCCGGGTCCTGCTTTGTGGGCTCAGCGACTGGCGCCACTCCCTGCGATATATCTTCCTTCCTTCTACGCCTCATCATGGCGTATTCTGACAAAAATGGAACGACGAAGTCTTGTGGGAATGGGAATATGACCAGGCCGACATTGTCCGCGATATGCGCAGTTTCCGTTGTCGAGAAGCACTGAGGTATGTCCTTGTTTCCTCTCTTGTTAAGGCACACCAAGCAAGTTTCTTTTCCACCTCTTCGTTCCTTTCCGCTGGGACACCCAAGGCTGGTTGCTTGCTCAAGACATCTGCTGCTCTGGTGTCGCGAGTTCTTGGGAGACCTTGAACGAAGAGGAACCTCGAAAGCAAGTTGATCGCATCATGTCCTGCTCGACCCTGGAGTCAGCACTCAGTCAGAGGATCATCTGGGAGCACTTACATTTTTCTCTCCATTTCCTTCTTCTCCTTCCTCCCATCTCCCTTGACAACTCCCTTTCTCTCCATCTTTTCTCCCATTATCACCCCAGACACCAAGGGACAAGGAAGACAATCAGCGCCTTCTGGAGCAATCCTTGCACACATCCGCCACCTTCCCACCCTCATTCAGCGTCTGAGGCCACCCCCACGCCCACTCGTCATCACAGTACCGGTACCAACGCGTCCACTGCTCCCGGTACTCCTTGGGCGCCCGGGGGTCCTCCGGGTGGATAGGCATCCTGAGCGCGGGGATGTCGCAACCACACCCAGGGTGATACAGCTCGGCGCGGCAGGTCGGGCAAGCCAGCGGCGGAGCATCGTCGTCCTCGTCATCCGCGAAGCGGGCCTCGTGCTGTGCGACTGTCTGGTCCCAGCACGGCTTGCAGAACATGTGCCCGCAGATGAGCACCACGCCCTGCGCGAGGTCGGGGAGATCGGTCGGGTCGTCGGGCTCGTAGAGCATCAGGCCGCGGATGGAGAGCTGGGTGGTCGTGCAGATGGGGCAGCGCACGTAGGGCGGGATCTCGCCGCCGAGGTAGTACTGGATTTTGTAGATGAGTTTGTGGAAGAGGACTTCTTCGTGGCGGTCGTCGTTGGTCCAGCCTTCGGACCAGGGCGGGGGCCAGTAGGGGTCGTGAGGGTCGTAGGCGTCCGGGTCGTGGGTTTCTTCGTCATCGTCGCCGGCCCAGTAGGGGTGGATATATTGGGTTCCTCTGTCGTCGTCTTCGTCGTCCTCATCCTCTTCCTCCTCCTCTTCCTCCTCCTCTTCCTCCTCCTCCTCAGTCTCCGTCATATCTTCCTCCTCGTCCTCATCGGTCTCCTCCATCTTCTCGTCTTCCTCGTCCTCAGTCTCCATCTCATCATCGCCTTCCTCACCAGCGGAGGATCCATGACTCTCAACGCCACCGCCCCCACCAACAGAAGAGCAGTCCTCATCGACATCCATGGCATCATCCTCATCCGCCTCGGTCATCTCATCATCAAACCCCCAATCATCACCCTCCACGCTGGCCATGACGGACGGCGTGACGACAGACATGGCTGCAGTCGACGAGTCAACCTCCCGGTCGTCGCCCTCCACGCTGGGGATGACAGAAGGCGTGACGGCAGACATGACACCGGCGGGGATGTCACTCTCATGGTGCTGGTCGGGGTGCTTTGCCAGGGCGCGGCGGCGACGGTCCGCAAGGTTGGCGATGACGCCGGCGACCACGGCCTCAGCGTCGAAAGGAGTCGAGTTCATTTCTGGTGAGAATTGTCAGAATTGGATCGGACAGCGAGGTTGGTTTGTGTGAGGGAAGGGTCAAGAAGAATAATGCTTGATTTTTTTTTGAGAACCAGTCCTCGAGGACAGGGAAAGAAGTGGTATACTTTATGTCGGCGAAGTCGTGGGATGGACTTACTCGGTTGTGAATGTCGAAAGGTGCTGTTTGCCCGAGTGATGGACGGAGGAATTCAACTAGGCGAGCTTGTCGTTTTGGTTGACGAAAGTCTGGCGGAAGACGGCTGGGTGAGGTCGAATTATTATTCTCGTGACAGGGAAGGAAGGAGTGGAAGATGTTTTCGACCAAGTAGTGGTCTGAGTTGGGCGAGGCGCAAATTCAGAGGGAGATGGTTTGATGTTCGTGAGAAGAACAGAAGCGCTGCGGTTCGAAAACGCTCCGAGATGCTAAGAGCTGGGGGAATTCTCGTGGCGGTAGAAATTTGGGTGCGGTTGTGGACGGGGATGCGAACTTGGGAAGAAACTTGGGGGAAATTTCTGGTCGGGTCTGACCTCTGTTGGGAACGAGAGTGATCAGTCTTGTTTATATACGGGGCTTTGCCAGACGAGGGGTGGCCCACGCTCGGCTTCATCATGACGGGGCCAGTTGCATTACGCGAGGAGCAGGCTTGAAGGCATTCACGCTCAGGGGACATGCCATTGTTCCAAGTTTCCTATTGTGGACCAAAGTCAACAAAGACTCTTAAACGCACCGTGGAAGCTGGAGGTACGCGGCAGACACATATTGATCACGAGGAGGCGAACACAAAGACCTGAAGCACAAGAGAGAACAAAGAGCTGATGCCCGGGAGGATGTATCAGGGAGGATCAGCTCTACTAGTGGCTGGCCCGGTGCGGCACCGGGAGGAACACCGAGGGCAAAGACCGGCCCGTGCCAGCTGCGCAGCGGCTCCCTTAGACTGCGGAAGGCGATGGAACCGGAGACGTGGCGAGATACCAGTGCATGGGCAGGAAAGGGGCCATCTCGGGACTCATAAAGGGCGACAGGACTTGAGTCAAATGGAAACAGTAGTCACGGTCCGATCCAACAAGCAACAGCAACACCATCTCCCACATACAGATGACTACTGCCACCCACCGCAAACACCAACCCCTGAACTGTCAGGCCGGCCCATAACCAAACCAACACAATCCCACCATCTTAACTCCCTCACCACCCAGCCACCACATGCCCCTCCCTACCTACAATCTATCGTCCAAGCAACCAAATCCTCCCTAACCTCAAATTCATCCACCTCCCTCGCCCGCTTAAACCCCCCCTCCCTGCCCCTCTCCCGCTCACTACCCAGCGTAGTAGCCAGACTAACCAAACTCGAGCTACGACTCCTCAACCCACCGCCATCATGCGTGATCTTGCTCTCCTCGCGGCGGTGAAACGACGAGGGGAAAGACGGGAACGGTTCCCGCAGCGGGCCTCCAGCACTCGTGCCGGCGAGTCCGATCCCGCGGCTCGATTCGCGCTCGAGGTCCCGGTCGCCTACCAGCACCGTGGCCGTGCTCCGATCACTGGCGACACTCGGGTCGCGCAGGTGGAGGCGCCGGAGCCGGGCGAGGTCGCGCGGCCGGAGGGTGCCCATCGCGTCGCCGTTCTCGTCGTCGTCGTCGTCTGAGACGGAGCCGCTGTCTTCGCGATGGATGGGTCGTCTGGAATGGTGGTGGGGAGAAATGTTGTCGTCGGCGCTGCTCCTGTTGTGGCCGGCGGAGGTGGTGTGATGTTTCGAGTGTCCTCGCGCGTGGTGCGTCTTTGGCGAGGGCACCTCAAAGCCCTCGCCGCCGGCAAAAATGTCCTCGATGCACTGGTCGGCGGGCAGCTCGCCGGGCTGGCTGGCCCAGCTCGCGGCCAGGGCGCGGCGGTACATGTCCTGGAGCTCAAACATGTCGCGCGACTTGCCGCTGAAGGAGGAGGGCGCGTGGCCTGGGGTGTTTGCGCCGGCGTCGACGGGCTCGAAGGCGTCGCCTGCTACGAAGCCGGCGATGCCACCAAAGACGGGCGCTGATTTGGGTGGCGGGGCGATGTAGTTGCGCTCGCCGTCGACCTGCACCATCAGGATGCTGACCTTGAGGGTTGAGTTGATCTTGCTGTCCTGCATGAGGTAGCGGCGGATGACGCCGTCCTGGACAGTGTCGGTTGCTGGGCGTTCCTCTTCGCGGGAGGATCGAGGGCTCGGCTCGGCCCCTGCGGGCACGACGTTGCTCAGTGAGCTGCGCTTGCGGTGATGGCCCGACTTTTGTGGCGGAGAGGCGAGCGCCTCCTTGATGGCGTTGGCTGTGCTCCCGTCGCGGAGGACCGCTTCGCTCTCCTCGACATACTCGCTGAGGTTGAGGCGGACTGTGCCGAGCGTGACCTTCTCGTCTCGCCCAACTGCGCCGGCTGCCCCTCCGGCGCTAAACTCCTGGACTACCTCAAATTCGATGGGGCACTCGGACAGGTTGTTGTTGCGGTCAATGCCGATACGCACCGGGATGACCTTGGCGTAGTTGTACTCGACTCGGTGGTTGAGGATGGGGCATTTCTGTGTCCGCCCCCGGTGCTCCGAGTGTATGCTGTGTGGGAGATGCCATTTGACCATGGACACGCCCGAGACGAGTGGGACATTGTTGAGGTCTGAGATCTGCGCCGGGTTAGCAAGGGGATTCTTAGCTTGGTAGAGGTCTTCATGACTTGCCTTGAGATGCACATCGAATTTGGGCTGCGAACAGTGCATATGTCAGCATCAATCTCGAACACGGGACATGTGAGGTTGAGATTATCCAACCTTTCGAGCCTTGTTTACTATGGGGTTGAAGAACTGCATATTAGCTCAGAATCCGACTCCCAAGAGAAGAGGAGTACTGGCTCGGAGTGGGCGGGTGATGCGGGAGAGTGCTGTGCAGTTGCGATGCATTCAAACTGAGCAGCCAGACTCCATGATGACGTAAAACTGGTGAGGGCAGAATGCTAGGAATTACTCGGCCGATAAGGCGCCTGATGAGACAGACCAACAAGGGCAGCAAGGTGAAACGTGGAGTGGTGGACTGGTGGTAGGGCTGAAGGGAAGTCGGGCTTACTGAGGGACGCCATGCTTATACACGAGGCAAGGACAGTCCGGATGAGACACGCTTATTCCCCAGTTGGCAATTAGGACCGGATCCGGATGGCCGGCCGTTCCAGGTTCCTTCTTCCCTCAATTGTCGCGAGCCGGAGGAAGGCTGACGTCGGCACGCCAAGAACCGTTGTTCCAGTTTCCGGATAAAGCCAGATGTCCAGCCTGCAATGCAGCACCGAGCGGGACACTCTCGGCAGCCGTAACGTTCTTAACGTTCTCCGACCCGGGACGAAAGCTTATCTGTCATCGAAGCAGCCAGGTGCGTTAATGAGTGGCTCGAGAGTGGGTGACATCCAGAACAGGGGTGGATCGGAACTGGAAATGGACCCTTGCAAGCATCGGCGGGTCCACCCACAGGGCAGCTTCAACTCCAGAGTCCTTTTGTAGAGAACACAATCACATGCAGGACTGTTTCTGCCAGGTGAGTGGGAGAGACTTCATAAAAACATATGAAAAGATGTGAATGGCAAATTGACGACTACAAGAAGTCTCTGGGAATATCTGGTATTTCCAAATTCCACGATCCTGAAACGATCCTTTGGGTTGTTGGCGACCTGAAAGTGCCGCCAAAGAAATCAGATGCAAGGCTGCCCAGGTGCTTGTGAACCCTTGTAGCTACGATAAGATAAGAGGTCCGATAAAAAAAACAGCCGATCGTGGCCGTCGCAACTGCTCCTGCACCTCCAATCAAACCCTTCTCGCCGACCCAATCCCATGCTGGCCACATGGATGGCAAAAGATCTCTGCCCTCCGGAAAGGGGACGGAGACGAGGAAGCGGAAAGATCCCCCGAATGTGACCAAAGACGGCAGATCCCGCCCGCAAGATGGACGGTCCGGCACGTCGACACCATCGACAGCGACCACATCCCGCGCTGCGAAACGCGTCAAGTTCCAAGATGCCCGCACCATTCGCACCCAGCCTTCGGACGCCGCGCTGGACGATGGAAAGCTCGACCTGCAAAAGTTTCTCAATGCCCGCGAATTCGAGATCAAGGCCCTCGAAAGCAGCATGCGCAAGTGCAAGGCCGCCAATGCCACCCGCGTATTCCAGCAGGTGCCCCGCGCCATGCGGAGGCGGACCGCGAGCCACAATGTCAAGAGGGTGCCCAAGAGGCTAAGGGAACGGGCGAGGAGGGAGATGATCGAGGACAACACCCCGACCGTCGAGGCCAGAAAGCGCCGCCCTCGCACGACACGCGCCCGCATCCGCGCCGAGACGGCCAAGAAGTTGGGCATCCTAGCTGTGAGGAAAAGGAAGAATCTGCTTGAGAAGGCTGCCAAGGAAGGAGGCTCGGCTCTCCAAGGGGCACCGAAGCCGACAGTGCACACCAGGCCGGCGAGGCCCAAGATCCGACGCGACATGCTGAACGAGCCACCCAAGGCAGACTCCAAGTTCCGGAAAAGACAGATTAACAAGACGTGGCTGCCAACCCACCTCCGGCATGCGAAGCGGGCAAAGATGACAGAGCCCAGCAAGCCGCTGTGGCGATTCGCTGTTCCGCTCACACCAACCGAGAAGTGCTACCGACCGACCCATCGCGCTTCCGGCCAGAAGGGGGTTGTGGTGTGGGATATGAGCTACATGAGCACCATCGGGCTGTACGGGAGGGCGGAGGGTGTGGAACGCGTTCTGAGGGCTCTGGGCTTGACCCAAGAGAGCCTCTGGGGCGCCCGCGGGCAGAAGTGGAGAGCTGGCGTTCGGAAGTGGTCTGGAGTCCTCAGCAAGCAAGTCAAAGACTGGAGGCGCAATATCGGGCCCGCGACGATTGTCTGGAACCCCCAGCCGCCCGCTCACAGTGACCAGGCCGCAGACCCAAGCCGTGCCAGGAAGCTGCAACGACAGCTGTTCATCCGAACCCATCCCTCCTGCTTCCTTGAATTGTTCGAGGAGCTCCTCAAGCTAGCCAAGATGCAGACGCCCCGTGTCCATATCGAGGACTTGCGCTTCGAAATCGGCAGCATCGAGCTCACTGGCCCTGGCTCCACCGAGGCTTTGTTGGGCATCCTGCAACCATACTACGACAAGCCGGGCACCGAGGAGCGCCACGGCCAAGTGTTCAAGTCACTCGCAGGCGTCTCAAACCCGGCATCTCTCCCCAAGGACGCACTCCTCGCTTTCTCCGTGAAAGACCCCCGGCTGTCGTATCCCCCAAAAACGGTCAACAACACGAATCCGCATCTTATCGACACGCTCACCAAGTGGCCCGTCGAAGAAGGGCTGAAACCGCTCAATATCTTCGACCGTGACCGGCGATTTCAGGCCTCGAGGTTGCCGTCCCAAAAGACCATCAATCGCCGAAAAGGGGCGAACGCTCCCGGAGAACCGCTCGCCGTCACTAAAACGGACCCTCCAATCCCGGTCATGCTGCTCGCCTCAAGACCATCGACCGACGGACAAGCGCAAGGCACGTGGACATTGCTGGCACCATGGAAGTGCATCACGCCCATATGGTATTCTCTCATGCATTATCCCCTTACGACAGGCGGCAACCCTCGACTCGGGGGACTCGATGAGCAGCGACAAATTGCGTTCGAGCAAGGAGCCCCGTGGTTCCCCGGCGACTTTCCCGCCACGGACGCCGGGTTGAGCTGGGAGCTTGAGCAGAGGGTCAAGAGGCGGCAGGATTGGGACCGCCGTCCCAAAGGGAAGAGGGTTGAATGGAAGTCCTTTGATCTAGGTGCTGGTCGAAAGGGCGAGATCGGGGATGGCCTGGCATGCGATTTTGAGTATTTGTTTGGCCTGCATGGAGAACGTCCCTCAGAGCCGCAGGCGGCTGGCTCGTCGGCCACGGATGCGGCCGACAAGATGGATATTGATCCTCCCGAACGATCAGCAGGGCTTGAAGCTCCAGGCCTCGCCGTGACACCGGCAGCGCCTTTGCGCCTGATACAACAGCTTTCAAAGACGGCCTTCACTTCACTGCTCAGCTCGCCGAATCCAAGCAAGCCACCAGTGAACTCCCTGGTCACCATCAATCTAACCTGCATCACACGAGGCGTCGCAAACACCTGCGCCAGGATTTACCGGCTACCTGCCCGGAAGCCATCGATTTCCGCGCCCCCTGCAGACGCAGAAGCTGAAGTCCTTGCTTCATCAGATCCGCCCGCGACCAACGCAGGCCTACCGCCGGATCTCAGAGACCAGTGGCTTCGGAAATTCCCCGGCCACAGCAAGGGTAAATCCCGATTGGGTGCTTCACTGCAGATGAAGCCTGGAGTCGACATGGAGACGCGCAAACGGCTACTGGCGCAGTCTCTCATCGAGACGGAACTCCCCTACCCTAAGCCGGCCGCCAACCAGTCCGATATGGGCGGGCACCATCCCCTGTGCCCGGACGAGGAGGACCTGATTGGGTTTGTCACGACGGGCGCGTTCAGTCTGAGTGAAGGGAAGGGCACGGCGATTGGGTCCATCTCGGCGGAGAAAGCGCTTGAGACGTTAAGGCTGGTGGGGGATAGGGAGGGGAGGCTGTGTGTGGTGAGGAATGCGGGTGAGAGTGTGGGCTGGTTGGCGAGGTGGGAGGTTGTTTGATGGGCCTTGTTGGTGTTGGTGTTGGTTGATGGGGGTCGAGGCGACACTTGCTTTTGGTGACAAACGGGACGGGCTGAAAGGCTTGGGCTCGAAATTGCAAGCCACCAGGGAGTAGGGACAGACGGCGCAAACAAACAGCAGCAATGCTTAGTCACCTGGTTCCAATCTCTGTCGGCATCAGAACCTTGAATTCGAGTACCGGTATCACTCGGCCAGACTCCCATGACGAAAGCTGGCGGGCGTTTACGAATGGCAGCTGGGTTTAAGCGAGTCAAGACAAGGACTTCCCAACCAAACGAACGGGAGCTGGGAGCTGTGCGTCCGTGTGTGACGGCAACCAAGCCCTGAGGCGAGAGTCAGCATCCCCAACCAATGCACGCCGGGTTGTGACGAGGCAGCGGTTAGGCGCCTGAAAGGGCACGGCTTAAAACAGGAAACAGGATCCAGCACGGCGGACGGTACGAAGGACGGTCTGATGTCTTGTTGGTTGATCGCCATACGCGCAAGTAACACGTCTGGATCTCATGGCTTGCTCCCCAATCTGCCAGACCACACACGGGTTCATCCTTCACCCACACATCCCAAGCTCCAGCGCAACTGGGCCTGCAAGGCTGTCGATCGTGGGGGCACAGACAGCATCTGAAGTTCAGCACAGGCCAATAAGAACTGGCGGTTCTGTTTCCGTCCTTTACCGCACGCACGGGCGACTGTTTCAAAGATGGGACGAGCCGCGCTCAAGTGCTAGAATTACCGACGGACAAAGTTGAATGTCGACATCATTGATCTCGAGTCCGTGCCAGATCGCGAGCGGCAGCATCGATGTTTTTTTTTCCACAGTGGCCGAATCGCTGTTCGAAGCCCGGTGCATTCCGTTCGGGATCCAACTGGCTCAGATCCGCCCGCTGCAGCATCAAGGGGGACCACGAGACCGAGGCCGGTGTGGCGTTTGATGCAGCAAACAGCTGCAGGCCCCCCTGCTTCTCCCGGTGAATGCCAGCAGAGACGGTAACGTTACCTACCTTTCCGCACCCCTTTTGGTCTTCTTTCCGGACGGGTAGTTTGCCCCCAACTTGGGCAGAAAGGTCTTTGGGCTGCTTGCAAGCAAAAGCCAGCAACCCATCCAGGGGCTATCACATCCACGCTTACCCACGCCGTCCTCGGAACCGGATCACCTGCAATCTCGACCACGGGCTCCTGCACGTTCGACTTGCACGTGCAAATCCCCGTTTGATCCGAGTCCCTGAGCCAGGCCGTCGCTGCTGCTGCCCTTTCTCCTTGCAGTCTCTGTCGAGCAGGGGAGAAGGTAGAGCTGCTCCCTGCGCAGTCCCGCTACCCCTACCGTACCCTACGGTACCCTGTCCGACTCGCGTCACCTGTGGAGCGCAGGGCGAGGCAGCTGCCGCCTTGGCGGGATCAGCCAAGACCGCCCGCTTTCGAGCCCAGCCAGGCCCCCTTGCCTGCCCCAGTGCCCATCGCACAGGGCAAGTGATCCCGCGATACCCTTCCTCTCAACTCCCAACTCCTCGTCGGGGTCATTCGATCGCATGCCATATGTGAGCATCCACGCCCATATCCCGACGCCATCGGGCTTGATCCCAGGCCATGCCATGCTCTCCTCCAGCCTCGCGATATACGCACATCGCACGGCACCTGCGTCGCTTGCCCCGCCGCTGGCTCGATGCCCGATCGGCCCGCCGCCGCGAGCTCCATGGCTCGACATTCATCGCTGCTGGCCAGCCGCGTTGACGGCCACACAGACCCACCTGAACTCCGAGATGCCGACTACATTCGTGAGGTCCTGAAGGGACCCGACGGCGCGGCCGAGGCGGATATTGAGCAGGAGTTGATATCCAAAGCCGCCGCCCTGGGGATTGAAACATCAGGCCGAGCGACCGCGCAGGAACAGGGGGCTCACACTCGCCGATCGCTGGATAGGTCGAGCTCGCAACGTTCCCGCGCAGAATCAGCGGGCTCGAATGGAGTTGTAAACAATGAGGCCGCACCGCAGACGTCGGATCACGCGACAGCACGTCCGGCGACATCAGTAGCGGTCGCGGCGAGAACGAGGTCCAGAGCCCTAAGCTTCTCACAATATGAGAAGTATATCAGCCAGGTTGACCCTGCCCTCGCCCAGCCCAAGTTCCTCAGGCCCGCCCACGACAGGTCCGATGGGTCAGCAGGCGTCGTGGTAAGGTCAGCAGGCACCAAGAAGGGGGTCAAAGGCTTCACCAAAAGCATCGCGGCGAAACTGAGGAGGAGGAGCCGGCCGAGCCCTAGCTTGCCCATGTAAGTTTTGTTTCTGCGGCTGCAATCGGCGGCACATCTATTGTGAGCACGGGACCTGACACTCTCTAGGCCCTGCGTATGCTGCCGAGAAGACTTCCCTGCCGGCAACAGCACCCTGCACACACTCCCATGCGGCCACCTCTACTGCCGCGACTGTCTGGCCGTCATGGTCGAACAATCCATCACGGACGAGTCGAGGATGCCGCCTCGGTGCTGCACCCAGCCGATTCCCAGCACCATCATCAAGACAGTCCACCCCCCAGAAAAGCAAGAACTCTTCCTCAAAGCCGTCGTGCAGTACAGCACCCCCTGGGAAGCGCGCATCTTCTGCCCCAACACCGCCTGCGGCGAATTCATCCCCCCACCGGACAAAGTCGACCCCAAACACCCCTTCGAAACCCTCTGCCGCGCCTGCCACACCCGCGCCTGCACCATGTGCAAGCGCGCCGCGCACCAGGCGGGGCAGGACTGCCCCGAGGACCACGACAGCGAGGCCGTGCTCAAGATGGGCGAGCGCTCGGGCTGGCGGCGCTGCTACAAGTGCCGCGCGCTGGTCGAGCTTTCGGACGGCTGCACGCACATCACATGCCGGTGCAAGGCGCAGTTCTGCTACATCTGCGGCGCGGTTTGGGACCGCGACGTCGGGTGTCCCAACCTGTGCAACGGTGAGGAGGAGCTAGAGCGCCGGCGGGTGGAGGAGGAGGCGAGGTTGGCGGAGCTTGAGGCGGAGAAGCTTGCGAGGGAGAAGGCAGCCGCGGAGGAGGAGACGGCGCGGCAAGAGGCGGAGAAAAGGACGAGGGAGAGTAGTGAGTTTAGGGCGCTGCGGGAGCAGTTCCAGGCCGAGATGGTCCGCTTCCGCGAGTACGAGCAACAAGTCCGCGACGCCATGCGCACGCGACAACTCAACCGCAAGCGGGCGCTCGTCGACAAGTTCGCCGACCTGACGGACAAGATGCGCGAGCGCCACGCCAAGACAGAACAACACCTCGAAGACCGCCAAGTCATGGCCGAGATCGAGCTGCAGGCGGGACTAGCAGAGAAGGAGAAAAAAGTCCGCATCAAGCTCAAGTACATGGAGGACTACTGCTCCGGCCGGACGTCCTCATCCATCGACGATAACATGCCCCGCCGCCGCGTGACGGAGCGCGACCGCGAGCAGCTCAGGCAGCAGTACTGCGTGCGCGACGGCATGGAGCGCCGCCACCGCAGCTACATCAACGGCCTGCGCGAGAAGCAGGCCAAGAGCATGGAGGAGCTGGTGGCGCGGCACCGGCACGAGATGGCGGCGCTCGTGGACCGGCGAGCCGAGGAGATGGAGGATCTGGCGGTCGAGTTTGCCAACGAGGCGGAGGTGCTTGTGCAGCGGTTTGGTGAGCGGAGGGCGAGGTTGGTGGGGAGGTGGGCGCTCGCGGCGGAGATATTGAGGGTGGAGCTTGAGGGGAGGGAGGGGAAGAGGTTTGCTGCGTTGGAGTTGCCTTGTTGGCCTGAGGAGGTGCCGCCCGAGGAGCCCCCGGAGCGGTTTGATGAGGATGGGTGTGATTTCAAGGCTGATGTTGAGACTGCACTGGATGCGGCTGTTGCTGAGGTGATGGTCGCAGCGGCTTGCTAGACGACTCTGGTTTTCTTTTTATATCCCCCTGAGACATTCCACCAGACTACTGCTGTCTGATTCCCCTCCTTTCTCCCCTCCCCTTTACTACTGGAGTTTCATTTACGGGCATGGACATGGACAGGTATTCACGTTACTATGATGGGATGGGGGTCAATACCAGGCGGGATGCTACGGGAGCAAGGAGTTCTGGGTGGGCTTTGGAGAAAGATCTCTTATTGGATTGCAGGTTATATGTCTACTTTGCAAGTTGTTTACGATCTTTCTTACCTACATATGATTGGAAACACACAGGACTGTCAATATGGGAGCTTTAGGCTGGCTCATTCCTTGGATAGCAGATTCATGCTCAGGAGACAACTTGACGACTTCGTTTGGGGTATCAAATCAAACTGCATTACCTGGACTACTTGAACCACCCCGAGTCGTTGTGTGAGCGCTTGCTGATGATCGATCATGGAGAGGCAAGTGAGGCATGACGAAAGCCAAGACAGTGGCTGGCGAACGGTCCGCTAGGGGTCCTGGCAGGGTCCACTTGGTTGATGTTCCGGGTGTTGTGCGCCGGCAAGACCCCGATGGCTGCACGAGACAGACCGTTGGGAAGCTTCAGAGCAGGCCGGCGAGGGTGGAAAGCAGGCTACCTACCAAGCCAGATCGCCCATCCATTGAACGTCCTACTACGTATGCTATGAGCAAAGAAAACGACCAGTGACGCTTAGCCAGCTACCTGACCCAGTAAACCCCGTGTTGTGGGAAAACCGAGACAACCTAAAGAGATGGCACTGCACGCTGTGATGGCCAGACAGAGATGCCTCCTTCCTGCCTGCAGAAAGCTCGAACAGACAACTCTTGGAATACCACCTCTTTTAACCAGCTCCCAGACCCATCCGGTGACCTGCCCTCCAAGAGGAGAGGCTCCCTCAGAAAATAGAGTTAACGATATTACTCCCAATCGTCGCCCCGGCGCCAAAGATCGCCGCATTCCCAAGCTTCTTCCCAAACTTCTTGCCATGCTCCCCGATCTTGTTCCCCCCGCTCCCCTCCCCGCCACCAGGGAGTTCATGCGGCTGCTGCTGCTGCGGCTGCGCATACGGTTGCCCAGGCGGCGGCGCAGCAGGGTATCCGGCGACCGGCACGGGGGCGACGGGATAGTAACCCCCCGGCCCTGGACCCGGGCTGGGAGTGGGTGCGGTAGCGGCATACTGCGGCTGCTGGTACCCCACCGGCGCCTTTTCGTGTAGTTGCTGCTCCTCGACGACGACATAACTCTTGGGAAAGATGCCCTCTTGGTTTGTTCGCAGGTTCCGCCCCATCCACCAGTCGGCGTTCATGTACTCGTGCACGGCGATGCGGTCGTCGCGCTCGAACGACACGTCGCGCGCGTCGGTGGCTGCGTAGCGGTACAGCGCGCGGGCGTGGGTCAGGATGGGTTTCTCGGCGGCCGGGGGCGGCGGTGGCTGGTTGCGGATGGGGAGCGCCGGCGGGGAGGCGGTAGATTGGGCGTAGGATGGTGGTGAGGCGACGGGAGCGGGTGATGGGTTAGATGGAGCGGGCGTTGGCGCGGGATTGGTGTTGCGGGCTGCTGCTGATGAGCCGGAGAGGGGAGACTCGGCTGGGAGGAGGGCGCTGATGGAGTCGAAGGCGGAATCGGTGATGACGCCTTTCTCGAGGAGGGACTCGAGTTCCTGGAGGGTGTTAGCTGAGGGCCCCATCAGGATGGAAGCAGGACTGATAAGGACAGGATGAACTTGCATTCTTGATCAGACGGAGAGACCGGTTGGTCTCGATGACCCGTTGTCGGTCCTCCGACACCATCTTGAACTTCGGGTGGTGGCGGCTGCAGTGTCTGGTGATAAGAGCGGGTATGTAGGTGACAGAGTGCAACTGGTCAAGGTGCTCAGCTTTTCACTGATGCCGCATGTCACAAAAGTGCAAGAACGAAAGATGGAAGATGGTAGGTTATCAGTCGGGGTCCCGGGCATTCATGTGGGGTGATGGGAATTGGGTGAGACATGAAGGTGGCGCAGATTCTCGGCCACAGTGGTTGGCCCCGCCAGCCAAGCCGCCAAGGCACGCGCGGCCCGCGCCCCCAGGCGGTGGTCGGACCTCAATATGCCGTTATCCGACAGCAGTCAGCCAAGGGTCCTCAACGGTCAACACCTCTTGCGAGTAACTACAAATAAAGAGTATAAAGTGATTGTTGCAAGATTCTCTAGAAATGTGGCAATATTCTCTAGAAGACGGAGGTAAGGTAATCTGATGCCTTGGGCCTATAGCTTGATAAGGTTTATGATGGCAAGTCGTGTAAGGAACCTGGAAGCAAGGGAGGACTAAGTCCAACGCTGCCAGGGAACGGGGAGTGAGGTCTCGTTCGACAACCCCCAGAGCTGGGGCACCCGGAGAGGTAAGGCAGGACAGTATCAAAGGGCGACAATAACTCAAAGTAACCTTTCTTTCACTCAGTTAGCAACGCTGCCAGGACTGCCTTCTCCAACCCACACCACATCACAGCCCGAGCAGACAACACAACACCACTTGTTTCCAAACCAAAACACAAAATCACTTCCAAAGACCTAACATGCACCGCGACCCTTCCTCTCTCCGTGCCTCTCGCCGAGAAATACAAGACAATGATAATAATGACAGAGAAACAACCCCAAGGACCATCAAACAACAACAACAGTAAACCCAAAAGCCTAGCGACTAGATTGCAATGATTAAGACGCCCCCTCATCTGACAAAGTCGACAACAACACCCTGCTGCCCGCGATTCAGAGGGACCCGGCTTCGACATCCTGCCGAGTCCTCAAACCTAAACACAACCCAGATTAGGTCCACCACCCGCACCTTATTCTGGCCAGAACCCTGCTCGAACCCAGTAAAACCCCAATTCCATTATGTTGGCCGGGTCGAGAAGGTAGCAGAGGCCTTCAAACAAAACCAAGGCCTGACAGACCTCATTGGCCGCCCAAAGTCAGCCGCGGCGGACCCCCCGAGCTACTACTCGGCGGCGAAGGACCGGCGTTATTGGCAGCCGGGTACATCTCCGACTTCCTCTGGCTCTTCCAGAAATCAATCGCCTCGACGACATCCTCGCCGCGTTCGTCTTCATATGCAAAGAGGATCTGTCTCGCAGTCAGTAACAACCCCAAACCTCATCCAATGTGACGGGAAGACTCACCTCATGCGTACTACTATGCAACATCCGAATATTCCGATGCGGCACAATATGCACCGCCAGATTCTCAATATGCCTGAGCTCAATAAAATTCGGCTCAAACGCCAAGATCCACGGATACGACAGCGCAAACGCCTGCGGCGTGCCCTCCCAATCCAGCCTCCACTCCGGCCTCGCCCGCCAGCCGTTGCGGTTGACAAAGAACGAAAACTCGGAATAATTCAGCAAGAACTCGCCGTTGAGCCGCTCAATGTGGATCGGCTTGACCCCTTCCTTGCGCGCGACAAAGTCGAGCGAGGTATCCGCCTGGTCGAGCAGCGACTGCGTCTCGAGCGTCTCGAGCGAGACGACCTCGAACCCGCGGGCGCACGCGACGCACAGCTTGGACTTGAGGAAGTGCACCGAGCTGGACTCGGTGGGGATGTAAAACTCCTTAAACGGCTTGAGCTCGTCCTGCCCGGCGTTGAACATCTTGCTGAGGCCCTTTTGCTTCTTGGTGCGCGACATGGCATCGTTGGGCTCGTAGACCTTGATGGTTGTCGACAGCGCCGAGCTCTTGACGCAGCAGACGAGGTGGCGGCCCAAGCAGATGCCCGTCTTGAAGAAGTTGCAGTGGCTCTGGATCTTCTTGGCGCGCTTGGACGAGATGGGCTCGTTGGGGTCGAGCGCGCCGAGCTGGTACGACAGGAGCGACCGGTTCG
Source organism: Chaetomiaceae sp. PF1801 (assembly GCA_023628475.1). Taxonomy (NCBI): domain Eukaryota; kingdom Fungi; phylum Ascomycota; class Sordariomycetes; order Sordariales; family Chaetomiaceae; species Chaetomiaceae sp. PF1801. The sequence continues at coordinate 162,263 of JAMAKQ010000002.1, forward strand.
AGAGCACCAGCAGCAGCTGGTACTCCTCCAGGACGTCGACCTGCGTCACGCTCGGCACGTCAATGACACGCTTGGGCGTTGCGTTGTCCTTGGACCGGCGATCCGACATATAGATGCCGTTGTCCGTGCCGTAGATGAGCTTCCGACCGCCGTCAAACGGTGCCACGCAATTGACCTTGTTCGTGCCGGCAAAGAAGCCCGACGTGATGACGGTGGTGTTGAGGAAGTCGGCGCGTGCCCGGAGCTTCTGCTGGGCCGCGTCGATGAGCTCGAGCCACTTCTGTCGTCCCGACTGATTCGACGCATACAGCGTCAACTCGTAACCATTCTTGCCGAGGTGGCGGAACGTAACGGGCCACCCTTCGCCCTTCTTGGTCTCCGTGCCGGGAGCGCGAAGGGCGGGCAGAAGACTGGATGACGAGCGCTTCACTGCTCCAGACTGGGGTATCACTTCCTCCATCTCCTTGATGGACAGCAGCTCCAATGGAATGGGCTGGCAGCGTTAGCATTACATCACAGACATCTAGCAGTTGGTGCACTCACCCTCCGATATGCCTTGATTTCCTCCGTCTTGCCCACCTGCTTGATGCGCACAAGAAGCACCGCGTGATCGAACAGGAAGGCCGTGATATCCGGGTTTTCGGTCGGCGACTTCTTGAACTGGCTCTTGAACACCAACTCTCGCCCTTCCTCAGTGAGCTTCAGATCCACCTTTTCGTTCGGGCGGAACCTCAGTTGCTCGTGAAGGCGCCTCAGGTTGAAGCGATTCTCGGCCTTGCCCGACTCGGCATTCACCCGCGTCAGCAGGTCTCTGATCATGGTCAAGACCTTCGGAATGTCTTCCTTGTCCGGGTTGTCGGGCTCCGTGTACTTGAGCACGTTTTCGAGGAGCAGGGGATACCGGGCCAGTCTCGTCGTCGGCTTGGTCAGGTAGCCGTTGAGCTCCAGCTTCCTCGACTCCCTCCGCCGCTCGACCTCATCCACGAACCTCGCAAAGTCCTTGTTTATTGACCGCTCGTTCTCAAACTCAAACTTGCCCTCGAGCTGCCTCGACCCGTAGAGGATGAACGGCTCAAACTGCGGCACAAACTCGAGGAAGATGTCGCCTAGGTTCTTCACCACCGGAGTCTTTTGCTGCCGCTCGGTCAGGGCTCTGGCGAACCGGGAGCTCACGCCGTGGATACTCGGGGAATCGATGATGTTGCTGAAGATGGTCCGGACGACGCGCTCCCTCCTCTGGGGCGGAATGGGCGACATGCCGTTGATCTTGCCTCTCAGGGGCAAGATCCAGAAGTCTCGCAGATACTCGAGGTCCTTGACAAAGTCCCTTTCCGTGTAGCAGATCTCCGAGATGACCTCCTGCCTCTTCTTCTCGCGGTCGCCTATGCTGTCGGCGATTTCCTTGGGCACGCTGTTGATCCACAGCTTCTGCTCGTCCGTCTGATCCGCGTCGTCGTCATTCACAGCCACCTCTCCTTCCCTCTTGAGGCCAGGGCCCATCTTGAGATTCAGCCTCGAAACCTGCTCCAGTCGTCGCGGACAAGCGATCGAGTAGCACAGCTGATCCCGCGTGCATGTGGGGGAGTAGCACTCGGTCAGTAAAACGAAGACGCCGTTAACAGCCGGCTTCTCCTCGGCCTCGTCCGTCATGGTCTCCCGGAACTGGTACATCTCGTAGGTCGAGTCGCGCAGCCGGTGCTCGTACGTCACGTCGTGGAAGAACTTTTGGGCATCGAGGGCGCGGCCCAGAAGCAACGCAAGGTTCCTGTCGGTGGTCCGGATGATGTACGAGAGAACGTCGACGGCCTCGGCACCGCTGAATGCATTCTTGTACGTGAGCTCGTTCTTTGTCCGGTCGCCCGTCACGATCTTTTGGCGGAAGCACTCGGCGACGCGGGAGAGAAGCGCGGGATAGACCACGGGAGGGCGGATCTTGGCGGTGGGCGGGCGTTCGCCGTTGATCGAGTTGCTCATGGACGTACGCTGCTGCACGAGAGTCTGGGCGTCTGTCTTTTCGCTCGGCGCTATCGAGGGCGGGACGATGGTGGAGGCCATCGACATGGACCTATCGTTGCTGATTGACGAAGCCATGCTGGTAGTCCTGGTCTGGGACCCCGGCGGGCCGTAGCCAGAGCCGTAACCGGCGTGCGGCGAGCTATGGCTCCCCGCATGCTCGGGGTGCTGGGCAACGGCGCCAACCGGTCTCCTGTTGGGGATCACACGGCCGCTCATGGTCTGGTGGGCGTCTCGGTCGTGCGAGGGGTAGCCCGTCATTGTCATGGACCGGTCTTCCATGGGCCGCTCGGGAACGATGCGGCCTTGGGCTGTTGTCCGAGCCGAGTGTTGGTTGTACTGAGCATGTCGGAAAGCGTTGGCGGGGGCCTGTTGCGGGTGATACGGCTGTGGCGGGGGCGGCTGGTGCATCTGAGGCCTCGGGAAGCTAGCCAGCGACTGCGAGCGGTACGGATCCGAGTTCATGGCCGGCGCAGGTCTCCTGTCCGGATAGAACTGCTGCGGGGGGCTCCGTGAAGCATTGTTGTAGTAGCCTTGAGGAGGCGGTGGTCCTCGCTGCGGGTCGAACCGTGGCGGGCCCGGCTGCTGGGATGGCGGACTGCCGGGGTATGGCCGCCGTGCCTGCTGCTGTTGCTGAAGGTATTGCGGCGACGGGACCTGCTGGCCGCCCGAGACGGAGCGCTGCTGGCCCTGATAGTATCCGTATGCTTGGCCGCCATCGCTGGGGCGCGGGCGAGGGTGGGCGAACTGGTCGCGGTACTCGGCTCCTGGAGGGGGGCGCTGTGGAGGCCGCTGAGGTGGCGGTCTCTGCATATCCGACATGGTCGAGGTCGTGGACGACATGGTGTGCGTGCGTCCGTCTGGCGCGAACTGGGGCGGAGGGACGGACGAGGTCATGGTCTGCGAGCGGCCGGGAGGGGGCGCGGCGCCGAAGATGTTGGAAAAAGCGGCATCCCGCTGATAGTTGGTTTCTCCGTACTGCTGCGGCGGGGGCCGCCTGGGGGGCGGCATCTGATCACGCTGGTAGTCGGCCATGGCTACTGTCGAGAGACGAGTGTTAACAACGGGACAGGCGGCTGTCGTGCTTCGGTTGCACCGATGCCATGATGCAGTCGTCACGCGGACGCTGGGGGAGGGCGGCAGGTGCGGAATTGAGACGGCAAGCTGTGAACGGGGGAACCTACTCGCCTCTGGGTGTCGACGGCGCGGCGACTACCTCCAACCAAAAGCCGGCCGTCGTGTGCTCCAGATATACCACGTCCAAATCGAGGTCGGCAATTCGGAGCGCGTCGGAGGCCGCAACGGGCGGTGCCGTTGTCCCCTGTCGTGGTCGAAGGGTCGGGATGTTGGATGGGAGCGGAGGAGTTGTTGTTCGAGGACGGTTCCGGTTGTGCCTCAGCCGGCGGGTGACGTTATTGGGTGATTTGCTGGCGCCCCCCTATCGACAATTTTTGGATCCTGGCTCCGTGGAACAAGGCGCCGAAGACCGACCGTTTTTTGACCGGGGCGGGTGAGTTGCCAGAATGAGAAAGCCGGAATGCTTAGGAGCAGGAACAGGGTCGCATTGGCCAGCGCAGGCACGCCAGGTTGAGAGGTCGCGGTCGGATGCCGAGGAGCAGGACTTTATCGAGAGGAAATCAGATCGATGTCAATATTGATATCGGCACACTCGCGACAGTTTTCTCGACGAGCCCGATCTGCCACGCGGCGAACAAGAGACGCAGCGGATTGCAGGGGGAGAGTGTTTGCGCCCCACCAAAAAGGAGCTCCGCAATGGATCGGTTACTTAACTGAGGTATCGTTAGGGTGTGGCGCAGCTTGCTGCCCCTGAGCTGCCGTGCCGGACAATTGGAGTCCTCAAAGTGCTTCGGGCATGGAGACGAAGATGGAAATTGGCGGGGATAGGAAGAATGCCATCATTCATGAGCACACGTGGAGGAAGGTACAGTTATGGCTAGCTTAGAGAGCTGGAAGGGTTCCAAGGTTTGCCGACCCGGCCCGGGCAATGCAGACGGGACTCTCAGGTGACAGGAGTTCACCTGGCAAGTTGGAGCAGCTTAGATATAGGTATTGTAATCACCCTGATGTAAGCTGCAGTAACTGGCATTTTTGAGTTGTAAATCTTTGAATCCCCATGTAGAGAAGGGCAGCTTTGACATTGCCCTGCCTGTAAAATGCCATCTGCTCTCGCAGGGGCACCTGCTTGTCATATCGAGACTTCCATTTTCATCAACGCCAACTTGGAAGTCTTGAGATGCAGCTGCCAAAATCAAGCTCTGTGGCGCGGCACGCTAAACAGAAAGGGAACTTTGATGGTTGAAGATAGCCGTAGATCACGTGAGAGCTCTTGGCGCTGGGCAGTTGGCTGGAACTTGGCGGCCAGGCGGCTTCGCAACCTCCAAGCCGGGCCGTGCGCTTGACCTTCGCGCATCCAACCCGCTGACAACTGTTGGCTTCAAGTTCCGGAGAACCGCCGCACCGGCACGATTTCGCTGCGCATCGACTCTGATGCGCCCTTATTTTCATACTTATCCCTGAAAACCGCAAGAAAACTCCTACAAGATGGCCGAGTCAGAGCTGAGTCCCAAGTTTGCGCCCTTCATCGGCATGGTAAGCCGCCAGTTTCCCCATCCCCGCTTGCTGTGCAAGAAGCACGTCGTGTCATCAGCACTAGCCATGCTAACTTGAGTTCTTGCCATGCAGGGCGGCATCGCGTCGGCCATGATCTTCGGATGTACGAACGACCCTTTCCGTCCGAGACCCAGCGTCTACCCAGCTCTACCGATGACATCGACAAACTGACGGAACTCTCTTCTGCAGGCATGGGGGCGGCGTATGGCACCGCTAAATCTGGCATCGGCATCGGAGGCGTGGGAACTTTCCGTCCAGACCTGATCATGAAGGTGGGAGCTATACGGGGCTGTGCCGGATAACAGGGAGCGTTGTTCACTAACACACTCCTCGCCAGTGTCTGATCCCCGTCGTCATGTCCGGTATCATCGCCGTCTACTCCCTCGTCATCTCGGTCCTCATCGCCCAGGACTTGCAACCGCCAGCGGCCGGGTCCAACTACAGCTTGTTTAAGTTCGTTTCGCGCGTTGCTGAATGGTGGCAGAACATGTGAATGGGCTGACACTGGACCAGTGGATTCATGCATCTGGCATGCGGGCTATCAGTCGGGCTCACCGGTCTCGCCGCTGGCTACTGCATCGGTATCGTTGGCGACAAGGGCGTCAGGGCATACATGCTTCAGTCCAGGGTGTTTGTCGGCATGGTCTTGATTCTCATTTTCGGCGAAGTGTTGGGGCTCTACGGGTATGAGGAGCCTCCCAGCCCAATGTATAAGGGTCAAGATGCTGACAGGTTCACAGGCTCATCGTTGCTCTCATCCTCAACACCAAGAGCAAGGGCTAAACCCGCAACGGCGGCACTTTTTGGTTTGCAAGGAGATGTGTACAAAAGTTGTATACAAGTGCAGTCGAGATTGGACTGACGGGGCGTCGTTAACAGCATTTGGCCTGGCGTTGACGGATGTACTTGGTTCATAGAGGGTCTGACGAGGTAGGACAAGCACGGCATGAATCTGGACTTTGATATTTGGAGCTTACGCTTGACCTATCATGGGATGCACTCATTCCGCCAAGTTGATGATCGCCTCGTTCCCGTGTAAGTACCCAGACACACTAAGGTAGGTCTCCCGCCCTTTACACTGACACGAAGAAGCTTAAGCTTGGTCAATAGCGGAATAAGCTGGCTATCATTCTCTGAGACCCTGCTGCAAAGATGCCCATGCAAATAATGCAGTGCCTACAAACACACCATCATGGCAGTCTGTCACCTAAACCCAAACATGCTAAACTCCTCAACTCCCAGGAAGACACAAAACCAAGTCCCCTTGCCCAATGCAAAAAACGCTGAAGGCCCTGAGGCCGGAACAGTCTGCAGCGACTGCAAGAACTGAATAAAACGCAACGCAGAGCCGAGCACGCAACGCATGGCGCCAGAACCAGAATCAACAACCTCGAAAAAGATGCGCCTGGCATGCACCACCCCCTAAAAACGCGCGCCGATGCGGAACGGAAGCCGGCTGTTGGACCGCTTGTCAATGTCGCGGCGGAAGCGCTTCCAGCTGCGCTCGCGCTCCTCGCGGTCCTTCATCTGGGCTGGATCACAACACACAGAGTCAGCCAGTCAGCCACCTCACCCAAATTTACTCACAAGAACAGAAAAAAAGGGGGAGGGTGGATCAGAAACATACCCAAAAACCAATCCCACCTCCGATCCTCCCGAATCAGCACCTCATCCCCAAACCTTTCCTCCCTTGCCATCCTCTCCGCCCGCGCCCGCGCCGCCGCCTCCTCCCCGACAAGATACGGATCCTCGAGCGGCCGCACCCGCTGCGTATTCCGCTCCTCCTCTTCAATCCTCTCCAGCATCACCCTCCTCATCAATCCATCCAGATTCGCAGCCGCCGCTGCCGCAGCTGCAGACGAGCTGTTACTACCGCTACCGCTAGCGGCGCTAGCCCGCCGCAGGGCGACGTTGTGATAGATGCGCGCTGTCGGGTTGGACGAGGCCGAGCTGGCGGTCGACCAGGGCGGGATGCGGAACTGGGAGAGGGAGGGGAGGTCTTGGTGGCTTCGTGATGGGCCGGAGGGGACGGGGGGGAGGCCGTATCGGCGGGGGGTTGTGGAAGAGGATGAGGGGGATGGGTCGGGGCCGAGGAGGGAGGAGACGCTGCCGTTTCGGGGGGTTGTTGAGGATGTTGTTGTTGAGGGGGTGGAGCGGGCTGGGGGCGAGTAGGCTGGGAGGGGGTCGGGGTGGGGGTTGGTTGAGTGGTAGGAGGGTGCGTCGGAGGCTGGGGGAGTTGTTAGCGGGTTCGTGGTTGGGTGAGGAAGAGAGGGAGGCTTGAGTTTGGGCGAGGGGACAGGGAAGATGGAGCGCTTGGAGCTCTAGACAGGGTTCAACTTACTGTATGACGGCGCAGCCGAGCGGATCGAGGCCGTTTCAAAGTCCTCAGAGCTCAGGGCGTCCATTGCGGCAGGTGCATACCGCGCGACGTCGTTGGCCATGGCGGTGGTAGCCATCATGATCTCGGCGAGAGGCAGAGGCACGTCGGTGATGAAAAGGTCAAGAGAGGAGCGAATGGAAGGACGACCGAGGTCAAGAGGGGAGCGAGTGGAAGAGTAACCGCAACAGGGCAAAAGGGCCGAGCGGAGGTGCGCGCATCTAGGCCACAACGACCCCGCGGAAGAACAAGGTCAGAATCACGACAACGAGGTCGGACGGAGCCAACCACTTGAAGCTGGGTAGCACCGTTGCCCTGACACCGGATTCACAGCTTCGAGCTCCACGAAAAGGGTCACAACTTCACAAGAAATTGGCAACAATCCGCCCTCGTGCCCCGAGGCTGGTTGAAGAGGGGGAACACGTGAGGAATGCAGGGGATGGAACTATTTAAATGGAACGGTGTAGCCAGCTCTCGGAGGATTGGTGGACTTGTCTTTTGGGGTCCGTCTTCTCGAAGGAGGGCGGGAAGCACGGGGTGCAGGCCGCGAGCCGCAGAAAGACGGCGATCCTGCGCCTGGACTGGCTGGCCGGCCGCTGTCTTGTTTGCCCAATGTTGGCTCGGGCCAAAACAGGCGTAGAGGCATGTGTCGTAATGGAGGGGAGGGGTATCTGCGGGGTCGAGGCTGCAGCTTGGCACCACCTGTCGTGCCATCCAACGCGAGCTGTCGTCCAGACTCTCGAGCTTGGGCGGGATGGCCAGCGTGCTTTTCCGGCAGCGTGGAATGCGCTGTTCCCCACGATGTTGGTGGCTGAGCCTGCAGACGAGCGGATCCTCGGCCGTGGACCTGCATGAGGTGCGTGCCTTGCTTGTTCTGTGCAGTGTGCTCCTCTGTTTGCGGCAATTTCCTCGGTCTTCGTCGCCGGTTGAGCCGAATCCCCAGCTCCGGGGAGCTGGAAGCTTGGAAGTTTCGAACAGGCCAAGAACCAAGTTCACGCAGGTTCACGAGCAAGCTTGGAACCAGCTCCGTTCCAGTGCCGGGACGGGGCGCGGGCCCAGCGGGAGCGGAAGCGTGGTGTCTCCACCGGATGGGTCACTCTCACGGGCAATTCCTCGCTCACTGACAAGCGCGAACGACTTGCGCTCCGTTGCTCAGGTTCTCCTGGCTATTACACCAAAACAAGACCGATGAGAGGGGGTACTACACCGCATACACTAGTGGTTATCTTGCTCTCTTACTACACAGTATTGCTTTTTGGTTACCTGACCTACAGTACGAGTAGGTACCTTAGTGTTCTGGACGTGTGTTGCATACCTGAGCCTCCACTTCTCGTTCTCCGCACCGTCTCCTCTTGAACTTCCGAGGCTCGCCCTTGACTCTCAGGATAGCGACGACATCGTGTGGCTACCCGCTCCACCGTCTCCTTAGTCCAAGTCCAATCTCGTCCCATGTTCTTTCCTGTGGCTCTCGAGTCTCAAGTTTCAACATCCTCGTACCAGGATGATATAGGTACTTGTACGGAGTACCAGGTAGTTACTCGAATGACTTGAGCAGTTTCGTTGCTGTGGGGACGATGACAGCCGGGCTTCGATGTCTGGCTCTCTTTGATTCTCTCCCGAGATATGGCAACGGTCAACAAGGACAACAATGTGGTGTGTCTACCACTTCAAAGACTTGAGTTTCTGTTCAAAGTCAAGTCAATGAATCAGGTTGGTTTGATTGTGAGCTTCGAGTGTCAACTCATGCAAGTCTCCAAGTCTGCCAAGGCCGACCCCAAGACGCGATCCCTGTTGGGGAACATGACCCCTGCTGCCGGCCGATCGGCACTCGGGACCTGAGAAGTGAGAACCCTTGCGGTCCCTGACCCTTGTGACCCTTGTGACACCCAGCCACCAGCAAGGCAGCAACACCACCTGGAGCGGTGGGTTGTTTGACGTCAACAAGATCTTCAACAAATCTGCTTTGTGACACTCGGGCTCATTTCCAAGGAAGCCACGTCTGAGTCGTGAAAATGGCTTCCAAGTTGAGGGCTGTCGTCATGGGCAGTGCCCTGGCGGCGCTCGCTCGCATGGCATCGGCATCACAGCCCGGTGCCGCCGAGCCGGTTCCCGCGCCGATGCGCGACCTGGTCTGGGGCAAGCTCAACTTCCTGCACACCACCGATACCCACGGGTGGCACGGCGGGCATCTGCAGGAACCACAGTACTCGGCCGACTGGGGCGACTATGTTTCGTTTGCCGAGCACATGCGCAGGAGAGCCGACGAGGACGGCGTCGACCTCCTGCTTGTCGACACGGGCGACCGTGTTGAGGGTAACGGCCTCTACGATGCATCCAGTCCCAAGGGCAAATACTACTACGACATCTACCGCCAGCAGGATGTCGACATAATCTGCACGGGCAACCATGAGCTGTACATCGCGTCGACGGCCGACCGCGAGCACAAGTACACGGTCCCCAACTTCAGGCAAAACTATGTCGCCTCCAACCTCGACTACATAGACCCCAAGACCGGCGAGAGAATGCCCATGGCCCAGAGGTACCGCAAGTTCAAGACCAAGAACCAGAAGCTCGACATTGTCGCCTTTGGCTTCCTCTTTGACTTCACCGGCAACGCCAACAACACGGTCGTCCAGCCCGTCAGCCAGGCCATCAGGGAGCAATGGTTTCAGGAGGCCATCAGACAAGAAACAGATGTCTTCGTCGTGATCGGGCACGTCGGGGTGCAGATGCCCGAGTTCAAGGCCATCTTCCGCGCGATCCGCCAGCAGAACCCGCTCACGCCCATCCTCTTCTTCGGCGGCCACGTTCACATCCGGGACGCCACCGCCTACGACTCGCGCTCGTTCGCGGTGGCCAGCGGGCGGTACTTTGAGACGATCGGCTGGATGTCAGTCGACGGCGAGCTGGACCGAGCAGCGCGCTCCCAGGACGCCGGCTTCTCCTTCCACCGCCGATACATCGACAACAACCTGCTGGGCCTGCACTACCACAGCGGTCTCAACGCCACCACCTTCCCCACCGACCACGGCCGCAACGTCTCGGCCATGATCGCCAGCGCCCGCAAGGAACTGGATCTCGACTACGCCTTTGGCTGCGCCCCAAAGTCCCTCTGGATGTCGCGCGCTCCTTATCCGGGAGCCGATAGTATCTACAGCTGGATTGAGAAGGAGGTCCTCCCAGACGTGGCAGTCCGGCCCGACCGGAAAGACGTGCCTCGCCTGGCCATCGTCAACACAGGCGCTATCCGCTTCGACATTTTCAAGGGACCCTTTACCCGAGACACCACCTACATCGTCTCGCCCTTTCTCAGCGTGCTGACATATATCCCTGACGTGCCATACGGCATAGCCAAGAAAGTCATCAAGCTGCTCAACAACGCCGGCAAAATCATGGCGACCGAGTCGGATTCTCCCATGGACAACCGCTTCATGGGAATCCCCGAGCAGCTCGCCATCCACGAGTCCATCATCCACGAGGAGGTTTTCCCGTCTGATGACGTCCAGTTAGACGCCGCCACACAGAAACCGCTTGGACCAGGCGAGCGCACCACCGGCAGGAGGCCATGCTTAACCGCGGGGTACACCACCCGCGACGACATCGGCACCGACGGCGACGATACAGTGCACCTGCCCGTCAACTTTTACGTCGTGCCCAACTGTATCCAGGCCGAGTTGGCTTTCCCTGAGGCAGAGGGCGAACCGCAGACCGTCGATCTTGTATTTTTGGACTTTATTACGCCTTGGGTGCTCATGGCGCTTAGGTTGCTTGGCGGGCAGTATGGTCGGGAGGATGTGCAGCTGTATGTGGGGGGGACGTTTACGGAGTTGATGGCGGGGTGGATTGAGGAGAATTGGCCGAAGCGTTGTTAGGTGTACGTATGTCATGCATGTTTTTCATGGCTGAGCATGGCAGGCGGGTTATTGTTTGGGCATTTCGGCGTTGGGACTGGGTTTGTAGGTATTGGATCTTGGGAGCATGTTTGGGGCTTGAGCATACACGCTGCATCACTGCTGTATTGAATTCGAATGTAACTTGTACAATTGGCTTAATATCAACAGGGTTCCGTTCACTGCCATGATCCCAGGCACCCGTTGATCCCGACCAGAATTCCTGGGGGTGCAATTCCTGTCGTTCCCCTTACCCCATTGCGCCGTCAACGCCAGCCAACCCATAAAATGCGACAAACAACACCGTCTCCCCATCTACAACTGATCCAACAACCTCTTCCTCCTCCTCTCAACCAACTCCTGCTGCACCTCCTCCAACGTAGGCAGCTTCCACACCCGCCCATCCCCCACATCCCCCGGCAGCGGCTCCCACCCAGGCGGCGTCTCCGCCGGCCCGGCCTTCGCCAACGCCTCAAACGCCATCTTCTCCCGCGCCCGCTCATACCCCAACAGCTCCTCGTCCTCCTCCCCCGGCGCATACCCGTAATACGCCGCGTTCACCTGCCTCCTCAGATCCGCCCTCTCCTCCAGCGGCTTCTCCTCCTCCTGCCTCGCCTTGGCGGCCGCCTCAAACAGCTCTTTTACTCCGGGTAACTCCCTCGCCCGCCCGAAATACCGATACCCCTTCCCGCCGCCGGGAATCTCCCTCCCGGCTTCATCATACACCTTCCCCCCACCACGCATATAATTCGGCCCGCCTAAATTCCGGATCTGCACCTCCCACATGTGTTTTTCCCGCATAAGCTTGTTGATCTCGTCATTCAGGTCGCGAATCTGGTAGTCGGATAAGGCGGGGTCTTGGATGCGGGAGACTTTGCGGGAGATTTCTTTCAGGACCTGGCCGCGCCACTTCTCGCAGGCGGGGATGCTATCTTGTTCGGTGATGGCGCGGGGACGACGGGAGCGGCCGGCGTCGATTATACCGAGGTCGGCGGCTTGCGCTTCGCGGAAGCGGAAGAGCATCGATTGGGCTTTTTCTGAGTTGCGCGCCTGGTAGAGGAACCAATGTTAGAGAAAAGGCCATTGGAGTTCTAGGGGGAGGTTGCTTACCATTTTGACTGATTTGCTGCTGGACGGATATTGGGGTGTGAAGGAGAGGGAGCGCGAAAAAGCTGCGCGCGGTGTTGACGGCGGGATGTTGAAGGTTGGCCTGATCTGGAAATTCGTAGCCTTGTTGCAGATGTGGCGCCGTGCTGTGGCGCGAGCTCAGATGGCGCCCTCAGCCCCACATACCGCCAAGCACATTTCAAACGCGACGCCAACCGCGTTCCTCTTCCCCGCCATCCATCATCAATCTTTCACAAGCCTCATCGCAACTTGGCGAAGCAAGCAAGCCTCCATTTTTGCCAAGGTCATCGTCTTGCGCAAGTTATTTGAGAGCGTTTACTTAAGGATAAGTTTACCGCATCTCTTTTATTTTTTATCTCTCGCCATGTCGGCTCGACTCGACACCGACCTGCCCGAACGGACGTGCCATCGAGCGATATCAAGCGATATCCATTCACCGACAAACCCAACCAACACATTCGATACCTCTCAAGGAACCTGCAATGACGAAACACCGAGAAACTCGACTCACCCAGTCCCCTGTACACATATCCTCGCATATGGCGTCAGACCCGGGACCTCGGGCGAGGGTGAGAGCACCAAGAATGGATATCTGAGCGGGTTTCGTCTACTCATTTCATTCATCTCTCTTTTCTCACCCAGCCTGAAGCCCAACCCCCATAACCAAGCGGTTTTTCTCCCTCGGCTATCAGCTGCAATGACGACAAAGTTCTAGCCCGGAGGTGCGCCGGCGCCGGTAAAGTCGCTCCGTCCTTCTGTCGGGCTCGGTCGAGACGGCAGGCGGGCGGAGGCGATCAAACACCGGCGTGTCTGCGCAGCACTAATGACATCTCACATAACAATGTAGTTTTCAATCGGAGCAGCGAGCAAGGGGTGTTCCTTGCTTGGTTACGGGTGGTAGGCGTCAAGTTGGGCGGAAGGGGGAAGGAAAGCGTTGAGGCGTGGGGAGCTGCTAATGTCTCTCTCCGCGTCCCAGACAAGCAGACATATATCTCTTGTCGTCGCCAGCGAAATGGACGAACAACAGAACGCGCCCGGTGATGACGGAGGTCCAAAAAGCCAAATTTGCAGGCAGCCGCGGGATCTGGCCTACAGCAGTGGGCTTGCCTGTTTCGGTTGTCAGTGGGAACATAAGAGAGCTGATCTGAGGGCCGCCGTTCTGTTTTGATGTCCAATACCCAGCCCCTTCATTCTTTTGCTCTTTTCCCCTATCGTTTCATGGGCAAGGAGTTGGGTTCACGTGGATCTCAGGAGACCCGGAGTATCGAGTTGAATAGACAGTTGGATGCAGGGGGCAGTGAGGTGGTTGGAAGTTCACGAGACATTTTATGGCCAATTATTCATAGCTTTTCAAGAACCAGGTTTTACGCCTCCCATCCGGCACGGTGTATCTCGTGTACAGACCAATTCAACAAGACAGAAACAATCCTCCATCTATACCCCTCTCAGCATACAGGTTCTACCCACACCCCTTACTGCGTCTTCTTGCTCTCCATCTTCCCGCCCACCGGGGCGCTGTACATCCACAGCGCGCAAAACGCCAGCCACCCGGTAACGGTGACGCCAATACCAGCAATCCACGGCCACGCACCGCTAATGGCGAAGCTGCGCGGCCACTCGTTGTGCGCCATGTGGCGGACCGACACCGTGTTCTTCTCCTCGACGTTGGACAGGAACGGCCGCTTGTAGTTGACCATGAAGTTGAAGATGCCGTGCTGGTCGGGCAGCTTGAAGGAGACGCTGTAGGCGGCCGCCGAGTCGGACGAGTGGGCGGCGTCGAGGGTGAGGGGGAGGCGGTGGAAGGGCGAGAGCATCGAGAACTCGAGCTGCAGGGCGTCGGATGTGGGGAGGGTGAAGGGCTTCCAGGCGGTCCAGGAGTATTCGGAGAGGGAGATGGTGTATTTCTAGGGAGAACATTAGTATCAAAGAAGGGTAAAGGAGATAGGGGAGGGTAACTTACGACATCGTTCTTGATACGGTAGATCTTGGGGTTGGACTCGTTCGTCGCGCCCGCCTCGTCGAGGTGGTGCTCGATCCAGTTGACCCGCAGCACACCAATCTCGTTGAACGTCCACCCGCTCACACGCTTCGCAAACTCCCGGTTGAACGTCTTAACAGCCTTCTTGCCGCCGACCTTGTTGACCTCAGCGTCAAACCACTTGTCCTGCAGCATCTCGGCCGAGCCGACAAGTGTAAAACGCGCCGAGTTGCGCGCCTGGAAGGCCGAGACGAGAGCCAGCTGCTCGCCGGCCGCGAACAGCTCGTCCACCACCTCGGCCTGCTCCTTGGGGTTGTAGCTGTAGGCGGTGCGGGGGGCGCGGACGACGGGGGTCAGAAGCTCGCTCGTACCGAGGGCGGCGCCGACGCCGCGCGGGAAGGCAATCACGTCGTCCTTGCCGGCGCCCGCGCCGAAAAAGTCCTTGACGTCGGGCCGCAGGGCGCCGGGCGGCGGCAGGAGCAGCACGTCGTGCATGTCGGCGGCGCTCGCGGCGTCGTAGTTGAAGTGGTCCACCACCAGGCCGGTGCGGTCGGCGGGGAGCTGGATGTCGAGCTCGGCGAGGAGGGAGACGAGCGAGGTCGGGGTCGCGTTGGAGGAGCTAAGGGCGACGAGGATGTTGCCCTTGGCGTTCATGAAGTCGACGAGGATGTTGGGCGTCAGGTTGGGGCCGAGGCCTGGTAACTGTCAGTGCTCAGATGCCGTTGGGAAGTTCTGGAAATGCCGTTACCCTTTGCCTTGGTCGGGAAGAAGATGATATGGTCATAACTGCGCTCGCCGAGGTGGAACAAGGCCAGCGACTCGCTCTTGGGGACCTCGAAGGAGATTTGGAATCCTCGGCCTGTCTGCTGTTAGAACTGTAGCATACCACACCAGATTAAAACACCACACACTTTCTAGGTCCCCGAGAAACTTGGAATAGCTCGCCTTGTCGGCGACATCGTCCAGGATCACCAGCAGCCTGTTGCCCGAGGCGCTGATGGCCGACACCACGGCGGCAAACAAAAAGAAAAACAACGAAAAGAGCGACCGCATGGTGGGCAATGTGAACCCGCTCCTAGACAGCCGCAATTGGAGGGAGGGGGATGAGAATGGTCGTCGAGTTCATGCCACGGAAGCTTGCCTCGTCCCGCGACATGGAGCTTCCTGAAGCAACGGGATTGGATTGTGTTGATTCGGCATACGTAGCCTTGCCAAGACCGGGCCGGGGTGTCAGCTCAGACCCACACCGGGGCTTGGCGTTTGAGGCGTGAATTAGCCGCAGTTCCGCCGCAATTGGGAACATCGAATCGCCAAGCTCCAACCCCGAAGCTCACCAGCTCCGACGTCGTCGACGAAGTCTTGCCCGCGCCGCCAGTGTGTGCTGCTGCCGCAATTGACAGCCCAAGGTACGAATCAACAACGATTGATTTTTTGCGAACAAATCCTGTCCAGCCTTGCTACGCATAGTTACCCTCCTCCACCAATCTTCAACCTCAACAACCAGACGATGTACCCAAGCTAACGAGCGCATACTCAGACACCTCACCGTCACCAGAATCGTCCGAACAAAATGAACGGCGCAGCCCCCCGCTTCTGGGCCGGCCCCGTCCGCTACTGCCGCTGGGCAGCGCGCGAGCGCCCCGCCCTCTTCTTCGCCGTCGTCATCGGCGCCCTGGGTCCCGTCACGCTCATCACTATCCCCCCGATCCGCCGGCGCCTGGGCGACTACGACGCCGCGCCCATTCCCATGACGTATCCTGGTACGTTTTCCAAACACCAGCAGGCGGGCAGAATGGAAGGGGAATGGATGGTGGGATGGGATACGATGGGATGGGAGAGGAATGCAATGTTGCTAACGGAGTAACTGGACAGTTCCCACCGGGCCGAGGAAGCAATTGACGGGGTATGACGACGATACAGAATGAGAGGGGTGATCGATATCTGAGGAGGGGTTGGAGCGAGGAAGAAGTCCGGGCACAGTTCAAGACCGGCAATCGGATGAGGTTGCGTGTACACTACGCCGAGGGGAGAGGGAGGACGGTGATATCGATGTACATACCGGCGGTGTTGGGGTTGGGCAATAGAGAAAGACCCAGGGAGCGTACTGCCTCGAGTGGCAACGAGGCATGATCTTGGGAGCAGCAGCCAAAAAGGGGCATAGCCAGTGCAAAGAAATAAAAACATGCAAATTCCACAACTCCCTAACCTATGCCGTAGCAGAGAGCTGGGCCAGCCCTAAAGAAAACAATCAAACCGAATGCGAGCCATGACTCCCCGTACCTTAGTCCAAAGAACTTCACCTCCACCATGCACCCCGCCCGCGCGTCTATATGCATGCGATCCCCCGAGCCACTTTGACTCAACCCCCTTTTTCGCTTGAAAATCAACACTCTCGATCTCTGCTCCACTCGCTACCCTACCTCTCCCGCGGAACCAAATTCCACTCCCACTGCATTTCACCGTCAGCCTTCCTATCTCTCCCACACATCCAACAACTGAGAAGAATGTATGAAACTTACCACCCGCCCATCATCATCCCCAGTGTACACCAACCCCGCCAACGGCGTAACACACGTAATCGCAGCCTCAATATTCGCCCCCGTCTCGCTCTTGGGATTCACATGGTCCAGCCGGCGCACAAACTCAAGCACCCACCGGCCGCTGGTGCCACCAACCGTCTTGCGCCACACATTCACCATCCCCCTCTTGTGCCCCGTAAAGACGAGCTGATTCTCGAGCCACTCGCTCCCGCCCGGCGACCCCTCGTAAAACGCGCACGTGTGCACAAAGTCCTCGGCCGCGGTCGGGTCGAGGCTGTGGGTGGTGGTAACACTAGTGCCGACACAGACGTTCTGATCCAGAATCAGCTCCCCGTTGAGGGTATACAGCAGCACGTTCTGGCCGGAGCAGATCATCACGTCGCCCGTCACGTCGTTGATCTTGGCACACTCTGCGGGGCGCGCGAGGGGAAGCTTGCGGATGAACTCGAGCCGGTTGAGGTCCCACAGGAAGGCCACGCCGTCCTGGGAGACGGTGAGGATCGTGCTGAAGGCTTTCGAGACAGCGATGTGTGTCACGGGCGTCTTGTGGCCGAACAGCGAGGAGCGCAGGTGTAGGTCCACGACCGGCTTGCTGGGGGAGGACTGGACTGTGTAGACGGACACGACGCAGTCTTCGCCGGCGGTAATCAGGGTCTTGGAGTCGGCGAAGGTGAGGGTTGAGATCTGGCCGATGTGGAGGTTCTCGAACAGGCCGGCAGGCTGGGAGGGTTAGCTAATCAGTTCGCTCTCAGATTGGAATGGGGAAAAAAGTACCTTTCTGTTGTCACTGAGGAAGAAGCGCACGCTATTGTCCGTGTAGCCCCATTCCAGAAACTTGTCGTAGTGTGGAGGCAGATTCAGCCGGAACGGTGATGCGCAGAGAAGGCGGTCCAGCTTGGGCACGTAGATGAGCGAGGCAACGCGCTCCCGGCTCTCTGCGAAGTTGGTCAGCAACCATTACACAGTACCAGACACAAACGGGAGACATACCCAGCAGCGGATAAGAAACCCTCGTGAGCGCTGCAATCGATGTATCGAGCCGCTTGGTCGGACACCGGTCAAACTCCCTCGGCGGATGCGGCTTCGTAAAGATCTGGTGCGGGGTCTGGCCAAAGTTGTGGATGATGCCCGTCGTGATGACGCGCTCCTGGGGATCCGTGATGTTATCCAGGTCTCTGGCGCCCTTATACGACAGCGGGTGGAAGACATTCAGGTTCTCCACGGCGACCTCGCCGCGCTGCTTGTAGCCAAACACGAGATCGATCCACTGATGCAGCCTCTGGCTGACGTACGGGCTCTCCAGTGCCTCGCGGTTCTTTGCGATGAAGATTTTGGGATCGCCCTTGGCCCACGGCGGCAGGATGACATTGTCGACTTTGCCGCCGCCGCCTTGCCGGACCCCGAAGTTGTAGCAGTTGATGTTGGTCAAGAAGTCGGGGAGGTAGAAGAACTCTGGAATCAGCTCGCGTACATCCGAGCCATTGTCCCGCGACGCCGAGTTCCAGGCGCCCTCGATGGAGTAGAAGAGCCGATCCGGG
The DNA here is from genome assembly GCA_023628475.1 of Chaetomiaceae sp. PF1801. NCBI lineage: Eukaryota > Fungi > Ascomycota > Sordariomycetes > Sordariales > Chaetomiaceae > Chaetomiaceae sp. PF1801. The sequence goes on from JAMAKQ010000002.1 coordinate 180,358, forward strand.
TGGTCGAACGTCCCTCCCTGCAACAGGATGAAGGACTGCACAAAAGGCGGAAGCCGGATGAGATAAGACGAGACGATCATCGCAGACGAATAGTGAGTCCCGTAGTGGAACGGCGTCTCTCCAATCTCAGCAAGACTCCTGTATCGCATCGCAAAGTCGGCCGCACGGGCCGGAGACTGTGCGCCCATGGGCTTTGACAGGTCCCTGAACGTGGCCGGGTTGCTGAGGTCGAGCTCCTCACTGGTGTAGTCCGCCAGCACCCAAGGAAAGACAGGGTACTGCGTCAGATCGTTGAACGTCCTGCCAGCCATGGTGTTCACCAGCATGAGATACTGAAAGTTGGAGATCTCGCCCCTCTGCCACCGCCTCATCAGGGGGTTCCACCCAGTCGAATTGAAGATGCTCCCGAACTTAGCGCCAAAGCTCTGCGGCGACTCCTCGGCGAACTTGAGGCTCTCGAGCCGCCAGGCGTCTTCCGGATTGGGAAGCAGGCTCGGGTTGGCGGTATGAGGCGTCATGGCCGTCAGCCTTGAGAATATCTCGTCCCTCATGCCGGGGTTTATGGCTGTCAGCAGGTAGCTTCGCCCATCGGTGAAGAAGATCTCAATCGCCACGTCGCGGAAGAGAAACCGCCTCTTAGAAATGCTGAGGACGTCCTGCCACCGCCAGCTGCGCGACTCCTGGTCGGTGCGGCCCTGGTTTTGGCGTCTCTCACCCGGCTTCCCTCCTGCGATGATGACCGAGAACGGGTCGCGCTCTTCAGGCGGCGCTTGCCAGACATTGACAATCTCACCATCCGCGCTCTGAAACAGGCTGTCCATGATGTAGAGCGCCTCCTTGCCGATGATCAGGATACCCTCGGAGGCGTCGAGGCCAATGATCCGCGAGATGTTGAAGACGTTCTGGACGGCATCACCCTGCTGAAGTCGTCTCATCACCTTCCGGTTCTTGTCCTCGAAGGTGTCGTCCCCTTCCGGTTCGTTGGGATCCTCCACCAGCTCAAAGTCTTCCTCTGGCGCGACACTCTGATCTGGGGTTTCGGCCACGGTCTCTGCTTCGGCGGAGATATCCGTGTCCTCCACGCCACCTTGAGACCCAGCCTCCGCCGACGCTGTCGGCGCCGGCGTCGTCGGCCTTGTCCCCTGCGTAACCGGAAGGCTTCCGGTTGATACGCTGGGCCTGGAGCTCCCTGTCGGACCATTGTTCCTCTTTGGCTGAAATTCCTGCTGCTGCTGGCTCGGATACTCCGGGAGAAGCCGAAGACGCATGCGGTTCCTCCCCTCAGTCCGATCCAGCTTCCACTTGATAGTCATGGGTTCGCTAAACACCGCGCCCGGCCGGCTCAGGTCGCGCTCCATCTTGGCAAAGGTCGATATCAAAAACGAATTGTCGTCCTGCAGATCCTGCAAAATCCTCTGGTGCTTGAAGTGCTCCGTGAAGTAGATGCTCTTCATCCACGCGCTGTTGGCCATCTCGTGCCGCAGCAGAATGTTATCCCGCTCCAGCGACTCGGTGTGCCACTGCTTCAGCTTGTCCTTGCGCGTCTTGGCCCTCATCCTGGCGCTGTCTGCGGTGCGCTGGTTCTCCGACGCGACAAACTCCTCCCAGGTCTTGGACATGCCGCCAAAAAAGAGGACGTCAAGCGATGGGCGGTGCTGGTCCACCCACTCGAGGAACGCCCCGTCGTCCAGCTCTGTCAGCTTCTCAAATCCCCTGGCCAAGGGCCGCTGATCCGGGGCCATCGTCTGCCGGAAGATGGCTGCCGACTCCTCTGGCTTTTGCACGAGCATGATGCGCCACAGCGTTGCGGCGACCAGCCGGATATTCTGCCGTGAGTCGACCAGCTTGTTGTAGAGCTGGTACCACAACAGCTTCATGTAGTCGTCGTCCATTGATAGACAGCCGAGCAGCACTGTCTGCCAGTAGAGCAGCTGTTCCATGATGGACAGGGCCTCGGAGTCCTTAGTTTCGGGGTCGCCCATGTCTGAGAGCCGCAGCAACACGAACTTCAGGAAGCAAGACCGGATCGTCGCCACAGCAGAGCTGCACAACCGAACGCTCTTCAGCGATGCCACATCGGGGCGTTGCAAGTACTCTAGTAGAGTCCCAGTGAAATCGATCATGGTCTCAGCCCCGCCCATGAACGACCCCTCAAAGACCGCCTCAGCCATGTGGAGAGTCAATCGAGCCAAGTTCTGCAGAATCTTGGGCTCTGTGAGTGCCTTCTGATCTAGCTGAATGGTGTTCCTAAGGTGGGTGATGGTATTCCGCAGAATGTAGGTCTCAAAGTATGCGCGGTGCTCCTGGAACCCTGGCGGGACCTTCAGGAGGAGGCCGAATCCAGGGAACTCCTTCCTGACTAGGACCTGATCCGTAAAAACACCAATGATGAGCTCCAGAATGCCCTCCAGCACGGCGTTGCTGGTAGTTCGGCTGACAGGCCTCTTCTTGGGAGACATGGCATGGCTCAAACGGGCAGGGGTCGGCACCGAGGGTGGTGACTGTGAAGTGACGAGGATGAATGACGAAGGCCGGCGAAGCGGAGTGCCACGTCCCGGGCTCGGAGATGGTAACTGGGCATCGGATGGTCCGGAATTTGCTGTCCTGATGATCGGAATCGCTGTGGACGAGGACCCAGGAACCGGGCGGATGATGACATCGCCGCCCTCGAAATTGAGCGTGTCCTTCGAGTTGAGCTCCGTCTCCGCGGTGACCGGATCGGAACTAACGATGATCGGATACAAGGCCGCAAAGAGGTGCCGAACGTAGTCCGAGGTCAGGGCAAAGTCTCTGAAGTTGGCAGAACGGGAGTGCATGTCTGCCAAGAAACGAATGACGGTCTGGAGGACTCCAGCGTTGGCCGCCACTCTGTCCTTATCAGATACTTGTGTTCCTAAGCCGGGGTTAGCAAACATCATGCAGTCGCTGGCGGGTACCTCACTCCTGTCAAGGGCCTGGCCCAGCTCCATCGAGCGAGCCCTGGGCCTTGTCCGAACGGCGTCGAGCTTCTCTTGAGCGGTCTGTATCACAACAGGCTCGCCGCCAGCCGGCGAATCGGGGTCATCCTGATATTTGAGGACATCTCGAAGACCATGCTGCAGCATGGACGTAATGACCTGGAGCATATCCGGAAACACAACGCGGCTGTTGCCAAAGATCTCCAAAAGGCTGAAGAAATCGAACGAATTGTCAAAGTTGATGTTCGCAACGTCGTACCCAAAAAGAATGCTGAAGAGGATCGGCCAGAGGGTTGGAATGTCCCACCACTGCTTCAGGCGGAAGGCCATGATCCAGAAACCGCCAGTCTTACTCGCAAACTTGGCCGTGTAGCCCGAGGGCTGCGTGACGAGGAGCCTAGCGAGAATCTTGCAGCCGAGGACGACGATTTCCGGGTCGTTCTCTGCGAGCAGGTAGAGCAGCCACTGCCCGGACGTCAGCACGTATTCTTTTGCCTTGCTCTTTGGGCCGGCAGCAAATTTCACCTTGTTCGTGACGGTTTTGGCAAACTTGCGAATGTCGGCCAGGTTGTTCTTTTCGCAGAGAAGTCGGCTGTACATGTCCAGAATCTTGACGCCAATTTGTTTCTTGGTGAGCATCTTCGAGCCGGTCGCTGAAAACGTGCTGCCTTCAGCGGTAGGGCGGCGTAAGATGCCGAGACCAGGGGTAGGCGCCCGGCTGCTGGCGGATGCTGGCTTGGGGGTGCGTGGCAACGAGCCAGGGGGAGTGTGGAAGGCGTAGGTAATGAAGAGGGCAATGGAGCGATGGACTTCGGCGTTGTAGTTGCACTTGACGAGGCTCTCAAAGGAAGCCATGAAGTGAGGCAGGATATCCTCGGAAATGGTTTCGGCTTTCAACGCATCCAGGAGCCTCTTAATGATCCCTGCCCGCAACTGGTGAGCTCATCAAATCTCAAGAAGGACTACGCGAACGAGACTTACGCATTCGGAGCAGCCGGCGGCTGTTGAACTGGTGATGCTTGCTCTTGACGGCAAACGTCACGAACTGTTTGCAGTAGAGCTCCTGGGCGATGGGTGAGGACTTCCGCCAAGTGTCCGGGTCGATCAGGAGAACGCGGTATGCGAGGGGGTTGATGATAAAGGACTCGATCGGGTCGGCATGCTTGTACCCAACAAAATGAAGCACCAAGCTGAGCAGCTGGAAGCCCAGACGGTCTCTCGCCTCGTTAGTCAGGGGGAGCCGCCATGTCTGCGACTGGCTCTCGGAGCCTGGCACGCCATATCCCAGTTTGGCACGAAGCAGCATGCTCAGAATGGCATATCCCTTGTCCCTCTCCATGGCTTCACTGTTCCTCCAGCTGTTGCTGATGCAGTAGAACATGAGCTCGACGGACCGGAGCAATTCGTCCGCGGTAGACGACCGTTCGACGAGCTTGAGGGCAACAGGAGTGAAGCCTCCAAGCCGCCAGAGGTTGTCGTCGAAGTAGTATGGGGTGGCAACAACAGGGTCGCCTGTGAGAAGAGACACGCCGTTCAACCGGGCGAGCGCGTCATTAACGCAGGGCACGGCTCCGTTGATGGCCACTGCCGTCCCGCTCTTGACGGTAGCATGAAACAAGCTGCTGGCGGAGCTCCTTGAGAGCGAGCGGAAGAGCAGCGAGTCCATGTACTTTCCATCCGCGGGAAAGATGGCCCGAGGAAAAGTGCTGAACAGCACCTTGTGCTCGGGCACGATGGTGCTGGCTTTGTCCCTGATGGCCTTCAGGATGTCCGAGTTATCATCCTTGCCCGGATGGAACACTTCGTTGCGGAGTCCAAGGGCGGCCGAGGCCTCATAGGTCTGGAACCCGCCAAGACAATCCTGAAAGTTCCCCTGGTAACGCGCTCCAAGGCGGTAGTAGACAGCAAGCAAGTCGTCGCTCAGGACATCCTCGAACAAATGGGCGGAGGCCAGCGACCACTTGGAGTGCACAAGTCCCGGGCCAAGTTGAGCTGCGAGGCCCCGCGGCGTGCCGAGGAATGCTTGGACCGGATTCGTCTTCGTGCTGGTCGATGAGAAGGAAACGAAGCTCTCGGCGCTTGCGTTGGAGGGCGGAGGCGGGCTCGGATATGCGGCGCGGATCTGCTCGGCAAACTCGCCGTTGACGTACAGGCTTGCCTTGCTCGCAGTCATGGTCTTGGGTCTGCGGTGGACAAGAGCGATGTGGTACCACTGGTGCTCCCTGAATGTCACCGACTTGAACCTGACACTGGGCCGTGGAGATGTGACAGATGTTTGCAATATGAAGTTCTTGGTGTCTTTCTCGAGGTAGGCGAGAAGAAAGCAGGTTTGGCTGGCGTCAAAGACGCCAAAGAGCGTTGTATGAGAGGTTGGGTCAAACCTGTCGATGCGGACCCAGGCAGTAAAGGTATATCCGGGAGCTGTCTGGGGAGGAAAAGACCGGCCAAGGTTGGGGAGCTCGATGGACGAGTGGCCATGCAAAGAGAGATCGAAGTGAATAAAGGGGGGTCCGCTGTACTTCTCAGTCATGTCCAGACAGAATTCGGAGGTGGCTGCGTCTCGGCGATTCAGCAAGAACTGCGCATCTGCCAGCTGGTCGATGCCGAGGTGCATCAGGGACTTGCAGAGAGGTAGTGCTTCCTCCTTCTCAAGTTCGGTGAGAACGCTGTCCGGGGCAAAAAGCAGGCGCAGCAGCCTAGACAGCAGGCCCGTCCCATGCAAAGCGCTGAGGTTGGAAAGTGAAACGGATGCGAGGGATGACAGGGCCGTGAGCACGATGCTCGAAGCAGGGCTTGTCGCAACACCCTGGCCCCTTGGAATGGATTCCCAGAAGGCAACAACGGTCCGGATGATTTCGGCGTTCTGAATGACCGTGTTGGGTCCGATTATGTCGCCCAATCTCCGGTCGATTACTTCCAGGCTTTGCTCCGTGTCAGCCTTGCCTCCTGGAGCACCTTCGATGGACTGTCCTTTCTCAATATCCTCTCCATCCCGCCGCACTGGCGGGTCGCCCGACGTCGCCAAGGACGCCACCGAGCGGCAGAGCTCATCCAGGCGCTGGTCGTCGAGGGCGAAAGATAGCAATTTTCCGAACAACTGACAGTTTGTCCAAAGGTCCGAATCCCCTCCGCCCACACCAATGCTGGCTATGATCTGCTCGAGAGCCTCCCAGCCTCCTCCTTCTACTCTGTCCCGAAAATATCGTCGGTTGCCCGGGTGGCTGCGAAAGGACGCCGAGAGCGTAGCCAGCACAACGTGTAACAAGTCGAATATAGCCTGCCGCTCGGTCTCGCTGCGCTTGTGAGGGTTGTAGAAGCCGGAAAATGGCCGCAGGACGTTGAGCAGTGTCTGGAAGCCGCGAAGATGGCGGAAGTCGTCCTGCGGTGGGGAGGGCGGCGTGGAAGCGGCGACATGTTGATGGATCTGGCGGATTTGGTTGACCAGTCCTTCGATGTTCGGGTATGAACCCTCTGGCACAGACCTTGCCGACGCAGACAATCGGTCGAGAAGAGCTTGTAGAATCTCGGTGGCTTTGGACGTGTGGAGGGACGAGGCCGAGGTCGAGGCTCGATAACGGCGGGATCGGAGGGGGAGCATCGTGAACGGTTGCGAGCGCTCAACTGAGCCAATTCGATGTTGGCCTAGAGTAACGACTGTAGGAAGAGCTTCTCGAATCCCTAGAGCCCATCGAGGGTCCAGGAGCGCGACGTGGGAACGCCGTCATGGAAAGGAGAACGCGATCTGGCGCCGTTCGATCGAGGTGCTTACGCCAGTATCTCCAGGCTACCGCAGAACTGGAAGCTCCCAGGTCTCTGAGTATTTCAGCTCGGCCGGAATATCGAGAATCAATGCCTTGAAAAGCATAAACACAAATTGTTGATGATAGTCTCGTGGAAATGTAATACTGCAACAAAGACGCGTTTCTTGAGTTGGCAATGGAAGCTTTGCCAGGTTGGGCAGGCCGGCATGTGGTTCGTGTCGAGCTTCCACAATGAAGGAAAGCTCTCGTCTCAGCCTCGCGCTCGCCTTGCAAGGCTGAACGCGCTGAGTCGTCGGAGAGGGGCTCTGTGGCGGTGCTAGAGCTGAAACAGAGGGGTAAAGTGGACCCCAGCCACACCTCAAGCCAGAAGAAGCCCACACCAGTCCGAGTCGGGGCTCGTTTTTGAGCTCATTGCCCGAAGGCTTCTCATTGTTTGTGAAATCACCACCGCTCAAGGCCGCTTTTTTCAAGCCGCTTTCTTGGTATATATTGTTCATACTCAACCCGAGGCTATTCCTTAGGCATGTTACGTCTCAGAGGAACATGCGAAGCTGTCTGGTTAAATCAAGTGGTAGGGCAGCCTAGGTAAGGTACTCATGACGCCGCAACCAACCATCCCGAGCGAGCCGAACCACCTGCCCAGCTCACTATCCGTACCGATGGTTGGCAGTTACCCAGCTGGTCGGCGAGAGTCACATTATGCTCTGACACGCCCCGTAACCTGGAGAGCTGAGGCTCATGTCACTCGCTCGAGATTGCAGAGCCCAAAGTAAGTTCTACTTATGTGTGATCAGAATGGACCTCCGATTGCAAGGGCGATATTGTCGCGTTCACAGGTCGCTTGACCTGTATTAGACCTGTTGGATACCAAACCGAACCGGGGCCATGAGGTGGTTGGAGACGGAATGCCGATCACTGACCCACAAGGCTCGACAGCGTCAAGACCAGTCACGCTCTCAACGTGAGGACGGAGATCTGATGGGAATGCCATTACCAATACGGTAGCTGGGTAGGTAGCCTGGAAGCATGATGGCGATTGCATGTCTCCAGCAACTTGAAGCCATGAACTGCAGGGTCCAAACTCCAAACAGCTCCCGGATGGGTCGACGCCGTTTCGGTCCCTGCGTGAGAGATAAGAGGTATGACGTAGTTCCTGTAACAGGGAAACCGGGTGACCGACATCGGCAAAGCTTTGGCTGTTCAGACTTGACAAGGCGAATTGCAGGACTCAAATCTCCCCGAGAGCTGCCTCATGCTCTCAACAGCCTCGGAGCCGACCTGGACTGAATTCAGGAATCCAAGGATGCATAAAACCGAGTCAGACGATAAGCTCGGCACGTGTTGCTCGCTCGTGACCTCTTCCTGTGGTGGAGGCGCCCCCGGCCCGGCGGACATGCAGGGGCACGCCAACCAAAGGCAGCCAAGTCGAGATCCGTACCCCAGAATTCAACCTGACGATTGTACGGTCGGCTTACGCTGAAGGTCGGAAAGGCAGAACTGCTGGTGACTACTCTGCTACCCCAATATAAGTGGCAAATCGGAGCGAGCCAGCCAAGACAGCTTGTGACGCGGCTTTACCAAAGGTGGACTGACAGAGGCGGCGTTTGAGCAGCAAGTTGGAGATCTTCCCCGCCTCTTCCGGGTCACGGGAGGGACACCTCGGTTTGTCCTGAAGATGAGGGGAAGGTTTCGGTCGAGATCATCCTCGAGATCATCCTCGAGATCAACCTCGAACTCATGGGTAGAATACTTACAGGTTATTTAAAACGTAAAATAAGGGAGAAAGGGAAGTAGCAAAACTGGTTTGAAATGGAAAAACTAGAAAGAAAAGCAGGAAAGACACATAGGACAGTGTCTCTGGCCCTTTCTGAACTCGGGTTGCTGCACTCTGTGCTGTTGGTGCGGAGTACCTGAATGCCAACCTAAGCAGGTACATCGTCTCAACGTGAATCCGGACACGGCGCGGGGACTTGATTGAGCTCGGGGCTCAGCAAGACACGAACATTCGCTGCCTCGCCGTCCTAATCCCGCTGCAACGTTATGAGCACTGCATGCCACACGACCTGAATCAAGGCGGGAAAGACAACCAGAGCCAGCTCCAAAGCGATGCATGGCGGTTGGCTGCCGATCCGGGGCTGGAACAGGAGGGCACCTGCACCTTGCTGGCAGCCTTGCCTTGCCCCAACACGCTCGCTTCGCCGCTGCCCGCTCAGCGGCTCAGCTCCCGGGAACGGGATGAGGAGGCGCTTTATTATGCATACAAATCGTAGAATTGCTTTGACGATACTGAGAATGCCCGAATTACCTGTAACATTCGAATTCATCGCATTCCTCTTGATTCATTGAGGAGAGAGCGTCTTGGGAACGCGATAAGCCAGTGCAATGGCGCCAGTCTGCGAGCGTCGGTGCTGATTGCTGGGGGCGTGGTATCGTTGCCCCAGCCGCCTTCTCCACTAACGACTAAGCCGCTTCAGGCTAGGCTAAGTGGGTCCAACTCCAGGCGACCCTAGCCGGGGCGTGACGCATCGGTCGCAGCTGCCTCCTTGATAAGCCGTCCAGGTGCCTTCCTTCCCCGGCTCTCTTCCTCCTCTTGCCATCCTCCTCCTCCATCCCCCCATCCCCCATCAATCATCTCCCTCGCAGCGCGTGCATCAAGTTGAAGGAAGAAGGCCATCACAGCTTTCTTGAGTGCCTTTTTCGGATTCTTTCCGACCCTCCCTCTTATCGCTGAAGTCGCTGGTGCTTCGACTTCGCCCTTCCTTTCATCACAATGAGAGGCGTCTTCGCACTCTCGCTCGCAGCCTGCGCTGCCGCGGCGCCGCGGGTCAGCTTTGAGACGATCCACGGCGATGCCGCTCCCATTCTTTCGTCCTCCAACGCCGAGGTCGTCCCCAACTCGTACATCATCAAGTTCAAGAAGCACGTCAACGAGGACTCGGCCTCGGCGCACCACAGCTGGATCCAGGAGATCCACACGAGCCGCGAGACGGAGCGTGCCGACCTGAAGAAGCGCGGCCAGATGCCGCTCGTTGACGATGTCTTCCGCGGGCTCAAGCACACGTACAAGATTGGCCAGGAGTTCATGGGCTACTCTGGCCACTTCGATGACGAGGTCATCGAGCAAGTCCGCAGGCATCCTGACGTAAGTTGTTTCTATCACTCTCATCATTCGCACGCGAGCAGATGCTGATTCTGCTGTGCCGCAGGTCGAGTACATCGAGCGCGACAGCATTGTCCACACGATGCGTGTGACGGAGGAAGCCCAGTGCGACAGCGAGCTTGAGAAGGCCGCTCCGTGGGGCCTGGCTCGTATCTCGCACCGCAACACCCTGAGCTTCTCGACCTTCAACAAGTACCTGTTTGCTGCCGAAGGTGGCGAGGGCGTCGATGCCTATGTCATTGACACGGGCACCAACATTGAGCACGTCGACTTTGAGGGCCGTGCCAAGTGGGGCAAGACCATCCCTAACGGCGATGCCGATGAGGACGGCAACGGCCACGGCACCCACTGCTCTGGCACCATCGCTGGCAAGAAGTATGGCGTTGCCAAGAAGGCCAACGTCTACGCCGTCAAAGTGCTCCGCTCCAACGGCTCTGGCACCATGGCCGACGTCGTTGCCGGCGTTGAGTGGGCGGCCAAGTCGCACATCGAGCAGGTCAAGGCTGCCAAGGACGGCAAGCGCAAGGGCTTCAAGGGCTCCGTCGCCAACATGTCGCTGGGTGGTGGCAAGACCAAGGCCCTCGATGACACTGTCAACGCTGCTGTCTCGGTCGGCATCCACTTCGCTGTGGCTGCTGGCAACGACAACGCTGATGCCTGCAACTACTCGCCCGCTGCTGCCGAGAAGGCCGTCACCGTCGGTGCTTCGGCCATCGACGACAGCCGCGCCTACTTCTCCAACTACGGCAAGTGCACTGACATCTTCGCTCCCGGCCTGAGCATTCTCTCCACCTGGATTGGCAGCAAGTACGCCACCAACACCATCTCGGGCACCTCGATGGCCTCGCCCCACATCTGCGGTCTGCTGGCCTACTACCTCTCGCTCCAGCCCGCCAGCGACTCGGAGTACTCTGTCGCTCCTATCACTCCGGAGAAGATGAAGAGCAACCTGCTCAAGATCGCCACCCAGGACGCCCTCACCGACATGCCCAAGGGCACCCCCAACCTTCTCGCCTGGAACGGTGGTGGCTGCAGCAACTACACGGCCATTGTCGAGGCTGGCGGCTACAAGGTTGACCGCCAGACCAAGACCAAGACTGGCACGATTGACGTTGGCGCGTCGGTCTCGCACCTCGAGGAGCTCATTGAGCACGACTTCGAGGTTGTCTCGGGCAAGGTTGTCAAGGGCGTCTCGTCGTTTGCTGGCAAGGCCGAGGAGCTCTCCAAGAAGATCCACGAGCTGGTGGATGAGGAGCTCAAGGAGTTTCTCGAGGACATTGCTGCTTGAGCGGTAGCCATGACATCGGCGTTCTGAGCGTGCAGTCTCATATCATCATTGGACGGTACGGCATGGGCATTGCTTTCCTTTTTTTCTCTTGGCTTTTTTGGTATATCGGGATGGGTTTGCAACCGATTGGGTTTGTACTGTACAGGCAATGGGGACTCGGACACATACGCAGTTTGGCTTGGTTTGCATTTTGAGAGTAGTCGCCGTCTCACTCGGCCTCTGAATCACAACCTTCTTTGGTACACGAATTTCCCACCCCACCCCCCCAAATATGCCTTCGTCCTTGTTCGGGTCAACTGAGAATCAGGCGCCCTTCTCCGTCGACCTTCTGATGGCTTCCAACGGCTGGTCTCTGCTCTTTCCTGCTCCCTCTCACCCATCGCTTCGTGGAGCGGCATGTCTTTCTCAAGCGTGCCTTCCTCTGCGGCTCCTTGCGGTCGAAACCTCGACGGCAGAATCCTCCATCACGACTTCCAGTCCACGGCGGTGTTGTGTTTCCTTGCACCGTCCTACTCCCCCGAGTCTCCTTCCTCGCACGCTAACGGCGGCGTCGCGTCGCCGTTACCATCAGCGACCTCCGTGCCACTCTCAACCCGCACGGCATCTCGTTTTCCTGGCATACGGTTAGCTACACAGGCTTATTCTGCGCTTGATTAACCCCTCTCCTGAACGACTGTTACCCACCTTCTGTCTCGGTGCGACTGCACCGTTACCTCGGCACTGTCTCGTCCGACCGTTTCGATGCTGCGTCGGCGTAGCCTCAAGTCCAGATCGGACCTCAAGCGCCGCAAGTCCACCTCATCCACGCAGGGCGTGGTCCTCGAGCACCTCGATCCCACGCTCGCGCAACGGGATGCACATATCGCTGCCTAGGAGGCCTACGCGCGAGCCCAAAGCCGTACCATGGCCGAGACGTCGCTGTTCCCGCTGACTCCCCAGTCTTCTCCTCAACATCGGCAGCCGGTGTCGGCTCCTGCGGGCCAGAACAATGTCAGAGAGGGAGATAGTGAGGACCTTCGTCGTCGGCAGAGCGTTCGTTTTATGGGACCGTGTTCAGTGCAGACGAGGACTCGACGGTCCAACGCGAGTCGGGGCTCTGGAGATGCGGATCGGGAATCGACGGACACTCTGAGGGACAGAGTACTGGACAACTCGCAAGCTCAAGAGGACCCAGACGCTCAGCGACCCAATCCACCACAGAGAGCACCGCCGCCGGTTCCCCTGCCCAAGATAGCTGCGGGCTATCTCGACGCCCTCGCAGCCGGAGACGAATACTACACCCCTGAGGATGACATCGCCTCTGCGCCGTCCTCATTTCGCCGGCTCCCTAAGTCCCGATCTTCCATGCTCACTGGCTCTCAAGGCATCAGACAGGCCCACCTTAGCTCCGGCCAGTTCCTCGACAGCGGCTCTCTGAAGACCCGGCCGCCGCCGGTATCGATGTCTCGCCGGTTCTTCCGTTCTGAGCCCCACGACGGGCAGTCCTCACAGCCAACGCCGACCCTGAGAACCCCCAAGTCGATGAGTTTCTTGAGTCATCGACGATCTCAGTCCAAGTCAAGCGCCAACCAGCATGGAGCTGCACAGGATACGCCCACGCCATCCTCAGGCTTACCCGACCTTTCAGAGGACGGATCCTCAACTGCCGGACGAAGCACCCCGCGACCAAGATACAAGTCATCCGCGTTGTTTGGCTCTCTTAACCGTCAGAGTGACATGAGGATTCGCAAGTCTCTTCGTGGCGGCAGCTCAACGGACGATTTGGAAGGAGGTTGCACCGCACACCAGGACGTGGACGAGACGAGCTCGCTGCGATCAAAGGCTCGGAAGGTCTCACGGTCGTTGAAGATCAAGTTGAAGAGTCTGTTCGTCGCCAAATCCGAGGAGGAGCCTCCGTCTATCCCCTGCCAGCACATCGAATCCCAAAGAAGCCGTGTCGCACCTCTCGCGACGTTCACGACAGACGACGAAACACGGGCCGAGGAAGATTGCACCTTCGTCCACAGCCCCCTAGCCAAGGTACCTACCTTCGAATCGGGATCGATCAGGCTCGTTCACTCCCGCAAAGCAAGCCTCGAGAGCCTGAAGAGCGAGCGAGACCGCAGCACGTCAGGTGGCTCGTCGCTGACGAGCTGGGTGCACTCGGGACCGAGCACGCTCACGAGCCTGGAGCAGCGGCAATGGAGGGAGTGGGAGAAGCAGCGGCTGTCTGTTATCGGGGAGAACGGCGCCCACGCTCCGTCGCCCTCCGTGCGGAGACGGGGGCTCCGCTCGGAGGTGTTTCAACCGCCTGAGGCGGGTGAGAGCGAGGGGGGGAATGCCAACGCTATGAGACCTGTTGTGGACAGTCAACGGATCTATTCGGCGCTTGTCAAGCGGATGCAGGCTATGCAGACCAGTGAGCCAGAGGACGCCGAGGGGGGACCTGAAGCGCGGGCGGGTGAGGACACCGAGCGGTCTTTGAGCAGGACGCCCGACACGATCAGACGTGTTTCTCCTGGTCGCAAGCTTTCCAGAGCGTCTGAGGACACAGATACCCCGACCCGGTCTTCGAAGAGCGGGAGTCTTTCTCGCGGGCAGAGATCACGGAACGGTCAAGCCACTCGTGCCAGCTATTACGGCAGACTCAACAGCTTATCGACCTCGCTGGCAGACGACCACAAGCCGGCAGACAACGACGACGTGTTCGCCCGGGAGGACACGCTCCCAGACTGGCGGCCGAAGCTGGCGGGCAGCCCTGCCTCGCATCTCTTCAGGACAGGAAGCCCCTTTCGCCGGGCTCTTGGCAAGTCCATGCAAGAGGAGCAGAATGCCTGGGCAGAGCAGCGCGCTGCCTCAGCGGAGGACCAAGTCCAGCCGCCTCAGGGAGGATATCACTTCTCCGAGAGTGCATCCGAGTCTGCCAGAGAGGAGGAGTACTCCGAGAGCGTCTACTCCTCGGAGGAGGGCGAGTCTGGGCCTGGACAGTCCAAACAAGGCCGCGGCGTGGACACACCAGCCATGTACCGAGCTGGCGGGTGCCGCGGGGCTTCGACCGCGAGTTCGGTCGAGTGGAAGACGTGGCTGTCAGCCAACATTGACAAGTTTGAGCCGGGTCAGTCTTCGACCAGACCGTCCAGCATGACAACAACTCGGCCCAGCATACCCCGAGTCCCATCCAGTCGACGCTTCAGGGGCCACGTTCGTGAGCCAGCTCAGATTGATGACGACGAGGACTACAACAACAAGAACAGCAATTCAGATGACGACGACGACGTCTTCAACCCATCCAGCACCACCACCAGCACCTCCACTAACACACGACAAAGACAGATACCCAACAGCCAATGGTTCCCAACCCCACTCGCAAACGTCCAGCCCAACGTCCCCTCCCCCCTCCGCCGCTCCATCAAACAAGAGAATACGCCTCCATCCGCATTCTTAACCACAACAACAACTGCAACAAACGGACCTGGCGCGAACAACAATCTGTTGGTTGAGAATGAAAGTCCAACCCGCCCCGCACCACCACACCCTCCCCTACCGGCTCGACCTCCCATACCGACTAGGAGCAAGCTCCGCCCGGAGCCGCTGAGGATTGTCAGGCCGCCCAGTGTTAGTGCTAACATGATGATGAGTCCAAGTATGTCGGTGGTGTCGAGCCCGGGGTTGAGCGAGGCTTTGCAGCGGCAGTGGGGGACTGGACCTGGTTCGCTTTCTGGCTCTGGCTTTGGATCTGGTTCGGGGAGGGTGTTTTATGGTGATCGGGTGCAGGGTCATGTTGGTGGTGGGAATGGGTATGGGTATGGGTATGGGCCGCATAATCAACGAGGGTTGGAGAATCGGAGGGTTGGGGTTGGGCCTGGCATTGGTGAGGTTATGGAGGGAAGTGGCCATGGGGATGGTGTGACAGGGCATGATGAGAGTGTGGCTTTTCTTTGATTGGAGCAGAGGATATTGGTTATGATGATGGGTAGGGGATGGAGGAGAGAGAGAGAGAGAGAGATGTTTTGGAGGAGAAGGAGTTAGAGTATTTGATAGATTGGACGGAACGGGACATTAGGAGGGAGTAAACAGAACTAGAAGAGGCTGGCGATAATTTGTACGAATAAGTACTGGGTAGTGGTATTCATCACGCTGGCTGGTCCCATCTCAATTGCTTGCTTGTCTCTGGGACTCAACAAGAAATGGAACAAAACCGTCTCTGTATTCTATGAAGGCAAATAATAAAAATGCAGCCGCTAAGCTAGTGGTCTGAAGCTTTCGCCAAACACTACAAAGCAAAACATGTCGGCGCCATCATTCTACTGATGCCCTCCCTTGACGCGGCAGAGACGGTCGCCGACCTGCTCCCAGCGCTCGTTGCCTACACACGGGGTGCACCAGAGCACGTCGTCTGGGTCGACCTTGCGCTTGATTTGGAGGCTGCGGATGTTGTCAGCATGGAATATTATGAGAGGGAAGCATGGGAGGCCAAGAGGAAACGCACAGTCGTTTGTAGTTGGATCCCCAGAACTCGTGCTGCCAGTTTGGCTCCTCCGAGTCGGCCTATTCCGGGGTGGCATGTCAGTAAGTGTATCTTCAGTATGAAATTCGCAGCAAGACAGGCAGACGCACCTCGTTCATGTACGCGCCCATATCAGGCGCCAGCTCCCTCAGCGCGGCCGTGCGCTCCTTGACCTGCTTCCGCACCGTCAGAGCCGAGGCCGGGTCCAGCGGATCGGCGTCGAGGCCGAGAGCTGGAGTAACAGTGCATGTCAGTCACAATCTTCTGTTATCGATGTATGGGAGTAACCTGAGGAGAGGATAATAACGTACGCGCATGGACGTAAGCTCTGCGCCAGGCGGGCAGCACGGCGTTCCCGCACCCTCTCGGCTTCGCGTTGTGCACCGCCTTGCCCGAGACGAGAAAGGCCGACGCTCCAGTATCGTTCGCGGCGCGCTCCAGCGCCAGGGAGCTCTTGGTCAGGTTGGCCGTGAGGGCAGCGCGGTCGAGCAGCCTCGAGCCTAGATATTGGTTGCGGCCGGCGGGGGTCTGGTCGTAGTACTGCTGGTACCAGGCCAGAAAGGACGGGTACGTTGTCGGCTTGTAGATGCCCCAGAACAGGCCCGGCCAGGTCGCGTTGACGTGCTCGAGCACGGGGTCCCATAGCTTGTGCATGGCTTCGGGCGTCGAGTCCGGCAGCACGCAGGCCATGTACATGCCGCCGACCGTGGTGTTGCCGCCGTCGAGCGGGTTGCGGTAGGAGCCGTAATAGGAGGCGTAGCCGGACAAGCCCTGGTCGCCCATCGAGGGGAACTGGCTGAAGACGTAGGCGATCATGTCGAAGATCTGGCGGGTCTTGGAGGTGTCGATTGTCATAATCAAGACCAGGAGCGATTCCATCTTGGGTGTGGGGATGGTTTGTATCGTGACCGAGGTCATGACGCCAAAGGTCGAGCCGCCGCCCTGGTAAGGGTAAGTATGGTATGACATAAATGGAAGGGAGAGCATATGACTTACGCCGCGCATGGCCCAGAACAGATCTTGATTCTGGCACTCGTTGGCTGTCACGATGTCGCCGTTGGGAGTGACCAGCTCCATCTCGAGGACTCGGTCGGCGGCGAGGCCATGCTGGGCCGAGAGCAGACCGTGGCCACCGCCGGTGACGTAGCCGCCGACCGAGACGGACTTTGCGCCGCCGCCTACGACCGTCTGGTTGATGGCGTCGAGTGCGTTGTACAGCTCCCACATTTGCATGCCGCCTCCCACGGTGACGGCACCGCCGGCGATGGTGGTCTTGCAGCGGCTCGGCTGGAACGAGTCGTGGGTCTTGATCCCTCTCATGTGGTGCGTCCAGATGGAGAGTGAGTTTGGTGCGGTGGAGCGGCCGATGAAGTCGTGGCCAGAGCTCTTGACGACCAGTCTGATGTTGTGTTTTTTCGCTGAGAAGCAAATCAGTAGGCGAACTCACACCTCGGAACTGGCACATACTCACCAAACTGGACGCCGAGCTGGACATGGCGGGCCTCGGTGGCGTTTATAACGAAGACAGGATATCCCTTAGGGCTGCACGGAGCACCGTCTTGTGGAAGGCAGGAATCGTTGGTCCACTGGTTCCAGTCGACGGAGAGGGGGTCGGCCTGGTGGAAGTCGTAGCTTGACCATGCGTCGCGGACGGCGGGGCATGCCGTGGCGTTGTAGGTTGCCTGTCCGGGATGGCAGACAGCTCCTGGAGGAGGCGGTTGCAGCAGTCTTCCGGCAAGCGACTCATTGAGGCGGGCCCAGTCCTGGGGCGACGGCCAGGCGGGAGTTCCGGGGACGGCCTTGCAGTCGGCGTCGAGTCTCGGCTGGAGAGACGATTGGCTGAGTCCAGCTGCGACAGCAATGACGGACGAGCCGAGTTGCAGGGCGCACACTAGACGACTCGAGAAGGGTGACATGGCGGACAACGAGGCGAGCGGGAGACAGGCGCGATGCCGAGAGTGTTGTCGATGGTGTCCATTGCTGCAACGGCCGAGGCCCGCGACGATATTTATCCTCGAGTCGGTTGATGGCACCTACCGCAGCGACTTACTGTGAAGGGCAGGAATAATTTTCACGATTGTCAGGAACGACTCCTGGTTGAGCATCCAAAGGTCGACGATGCCTGCCTCCCTTGTCGTATCCGTCGCAAACGCATCCCGTTGGCCGGCACCCGGCCGTGTGGAGCTCGCTTTCCCCGGTCCGCCTGCATAAGGCTGATCGGCCCTTGCGGCCCCTGGAATGCTTCGCCGAAGCCACTGGTCCTCGCTGTCATGCGGTGGATCTTCAGGCCGCAACCTGCCGCATTCATCAGTCGCGGCGCGCCATCTCATAGGACGCGTCTGTGGCTTGCGGCCAGCATCCATGGGGCTCCCTCGCTGTTCTTGAGACCAGCCTTCCAGTCGCGAAATACGACAAGAAACCTAAGTTGGCGGTTTTGGCCGACTGTGACGCTGGCTCACAGTCTGCGCGGAACTGCAATCCTCGAGCAATCCTTGCAGTCGTCATCGCGGTGGCTTGGAGGATGGGACTGCGTAACGGCGGCCAACTCGCAGACTGTCGAGATGATGTATAACCGGCTGCATCGCCTTGAGGAGGTGAATTCGGGTTGAATCCGAGCTGAGGCAGCCCTCATGGAAGCCGTCCATCTGGAGGACATTTGGCGGGAGATGCATGTGCAAATGCAGCCAACACCTGGCAGGTTGAAGAGAGGCAGATTGAAGAGAGATGGCGATATGCAGGGCTGCCGGATCGGGTATGACGGGAGGTTTTTGCCAGAGTTAAAACCACTTTCGCCTATCAAGGAACTCCCCTTGAAAGACTGAAAACGACTTCAACTCAGCAGGTCTGCCGTGAGCAATTGAATTCCATACCTTCCATTTCGTTCGCCAACAACGCCGCAACCAGTTGGTAGCAGACCTGTAAAGTGTTGCACCTGGGATGGCTCAAAACTGGCTCGCTGGTTACGACCAAGTTGGCGGCCGGATCTCCGAGATTGGCTGCAGCCAAACTTCCCAAAATGGACACATCATCATCATCTGCGCATCAGCATCCATGATCTTCGAGCCAACTCTCGGGATCGTGACGAGGAGGTTTCTCAAACTGCCTTGCCAGCAGCAGGAGTCTTAGGTATACCTACCCAAGGACGAATATAATACCGAGTAAAAGGGAAAAAATATTAATTTAATGTTGTGGTCTCTGGCCAGCCCCTGACTGCGGCTGGAAGTATTCCGTCAGCGAATCTCTTGGCGTGGGTACTTCGTACTTTCCGGCCGTTAATTGCGCACCCCTCCCCCTTGTCAGCCCAACCAAAACCGAACCTGTACTTTGAACACCAATTGCAGATCTCACGCCGCAATTTCGCCCATGACATTTTCTCGTCAGCGCCAACCACGTCTCCCACAAAGGGGTCGCCGATGACGACTGCTCCTCGCGCAGCATCCAAGCCATAGCGAAGAACCTGGAAGAAATCGTCCCATGCCCGCCGCTGCGAATCCGTGCCATCCGTGACATCCGAGTCCTCTCTCTCCTCGCAGCCTCGAATCCCATCTGCCTCGTCCCAGCCGTGGGCGCCCGCCCTCGCCATGCACGCCATCCAGCAAAAATGCCGCCCCAAACACCAGGTCCTCGTCCTGAAGTGCTACCCCCGCACCACCAAGGGCGCCGTAGACGTCAAGCCCAACTCGAGCGAGCTCAGCTACCTGCTGTTCTACGCCCAGTCGCGACGCTCCAAGATACAGAAGGTCGGCGCCTTCCTCGAGAAGAAGACGGCCAGCGATGTCTACCGGCAGCGGATTGGGTAGGTAGCCAAGGACCCAAGTCTTCTAATCAACATGCGCTGACCGGCTCTTCACAGGAACGTCCAAGTCACCCTGCAAATCCTCACGGCCCTGATCGAAAAAACGCCCAAAGACCTCCCCCTGTTCGCATCATGTGTCCTCCAGATCCTCGAGCAGATCCTCAAGTCCCACGACATCACCATGGTCGAGTCCTCCATCCCGACCTTTGAGGCCTTCTGCACCCACCACGACCCGACCTCCCTCATGGCCGACCAGGCCTACCTGCGCCAGTACCTCAACGTCTTCCAGCAGTACGCGTCCCTCGCCTCGACCCGCGCCTTCCCCGGGAAGCTCGAGCCGAGCAAGCCGATAGCGTTGCGGTGGAGGAACACCGGCCTGAAGGCCATTAAGAGCGTCGCCTCGTCCGAAGCTCTTTCGTCCGTCGCGACCCAACAGTACGACCTCGCCGTTCCCATGATCCTCGAGAACCTTTGGACCGATAACGAGAATTTCCTCGACGTCTTGCATCAGCGAGCCGAGTTGGAAGAGAAGATTGGCGGCGCATTGTTGAGGAGACGGACGAGCGTTGCGACAGTGCAGACGGCCGAGAGCGAGGCCAACACGAACCCCATCGCCCTCGCCGACACGGCCGTCGACATGGACAAGCTAGCCGAGGAGGACACGGGCGTGCTCGCCATGGAGTGTCTGAGACAGATCTTTGTGGCCACCAACAGGTCGCAGGTCCATGCTGCCACGGTTGCGCTCCTCAAATTCATCCAGGAGCGGGTGAACCAGCAGGAGGACGTAGTCAGGACCGACTCGAATGGGAGGGACAGCGGCTGGGCCGTCAAGATGTTCTTGCTGGCTGCCCGCTGGGCGCCAGTCGCCGACCGCTTCACCATCCTCGTCACGGCTATGGATACGCTCGTCCAGCACCCGCTGACCGACGACACCTTGCGGCAGCACATCGTCCTTGCCGCCATGATCGGCGCCCTCTTGCGGTCCGATGTCAATCTGATCGGGCTGAGTGTCATGGATATCCTTCTCCAGTTCATCGCCCACATTCGGAGGGTCGTTCAGATGCCGGGGGATCCAAACAGCATGCGGAGCGAACTGCCTCTTCCGGGGCAGCCGGATCCACGCTACCAGACCGGCCGTCAGTTCGCAGACAAGGCAGAACAGGTTGCTGCCGAACGAAACAACTTGCTCTTCCGGCTGCAGGAATGCGTTGGAGATCTGGCCACTCACGTCTATTACGCGGATCAGATTACGGACATGATCTCCACCATCCTGCAGAAACTGAAGTCCCGCTCCAGCAGCACGTCGGACTCTCCTCACGGCGACAGAACCGGGAATACCCCCAAGTCATCCGTGCACGCCCTCGCCGACGAGCCCCATGTCGACTCCCTGTTCGCCCTCACCGTCGCCAAGATCGCCGCGCTGAGGGCCATAAAATCTGTTCTGCTCGTCGCCAATCCGCGGACCAAGATGAGCGGCAACCTCGGCCTGTCACGGAGCCGTGTCCCCATCCAGGTTTGGGACGGCACGCAGTGGCTGCTGCGCGACCCGGATGGCCTCGTCCGCAAGGCCTACGCGGACGCGGTAATCACCTGGCTGGAGCGCGAGACGACAAGCGCCGACTGGAAAGCCAGGGACGAGACGGCACGCCCGACGCTCAAGAACCGGGAGCTGCCGGGCGCCACGCTCGCGAGGAGGGCTGTGTCGAGCGCCTCGGCCCGGGAGAAGCCCGTCAAGGTTCCGCGGTCGCACTTCCTCGAGCTGCTTCATCTGGCTGTCTATGACAACGCCATCCAGTATGTTGACTACGAGACCGACATTGTGCTTCTCCATGTGTTGCTTGCAAAGTTGGTGGATAAGCTTGGCGTGAACGCTGTGCGATACGGTTTGCCCATGATTTTCCGGCTCCAGGAGGACATTCAGGACGCCGAGACGCCGCTCCAGAAAGTCCGGATAGGCAGCCTGGTGCACGGCTACTTTTGGATTTTGACGGAAAAGTTTGACTTTGAGGGCTCTGTCGTAGGGAGGGCGATACACAACGAGATTGTCCGGCGCCGCAGCAAGAACTTTTGGGTCGACGGCACCAGCATGCCGCCACCCCTCATCGATCTGGTGGGCACGCCGGGCACGGTCCGCCACCAGCCAAGGCTGCCCATCGAGGAGATCGAGTCGGAAGCGCTGCTCCCGTTTGACGAGCGGGTGGCGCTCGTGGAGTGCGTGTGTGCGGGCTACCAGGAGCAGACCGCCTCGCCCTCGCAAAGCCCGGCCGCTAGTCCCGGCCGCAGCTTTTCGCACCCCATCCTGGGCTCGACCCTGAGCACCATCCCGACCATCGAGACCGAACACGAGATCCCGCCGCATTTCCGCGAGCAGATGCTCAGCGACTGGACCCGCGAGGCCGTCCTGGCCGCCGTGCAGGCCACGAGCAAGTCGGCATCACTCAACGGGTCCCGGTCTGGGACGACGGGCACCAACCGCCTGACGGCCAATGGACACGGCCTCCGGCCGGACCGCGCATCCCCACAGGGCAGCAGGACCAACCTCCGCCCGTCGTCCTCGCCGGGCGGCGAGATGGCCAAGGTGCGCAAGTCGAGCCTGCGCAGCGGGCACTCGCCCAGCCCGGCACCCAACGGTGATGTCGCCAAGGAGCAGGTCGCCTCGGTCGAGCAGCTCAAGCTCGTCCTGTCAGGCCACCTGCAGCCGCCGCCGACCGCATTACACCCCGGCCCCGGCGGCAGCGGCTTTCCGCGCGACGACGAGTCTACCAGCAGCGACAGTCTTGTTAGCTATGACATGACGCCCAGCGAGCTGTCGTTCAACCCCGCCGCGGCAGCCACCGCATCGTCCTCTGCTGATGGGCCGGATCTGAACAACCAGCGCCCAGTCTCCCGCGAGCGCAAGTCCTCCCTCCCCGGGGGACCCCTCAGTTCACACCCCACCGCGGAAGAAGATCCTCAAAAGAATGAGGATTATGACAACGACAACGGGGACTCCGTCCCGCCTGTCCCTCCTCTCCCTTCAAGCCTGCTGGTGGGAGGAGAAAATAATGTCCCCCGGCCGCAGTCAAACGCTGCTACGCTGCCTAGGCCATCGACGTCGAAACGGAGTGTTAAAAGCAGGGGTGGTAATAATGAGCCACGGTCGTTGTCGAGTTCGTGGGCTGCTGCGGGGTCAGGAATGGGGGCGGGGATGGATGAGAAGATGCCGGCTATAGACCTGAATGCGTTGCTGAGGGGAATTGATGCGCATGTTGGGGAGCAGGGGGTGCGGGGGCAGATTGGGGGGGTTACGAGACCGCCTTATTAGGTTATGTTCTGTTGTTCTGTTGTTCTGTTTTGACTACTTTGGATCCAGCTGGGTATTACGGGATGTTAGAGGGGTGGTAGTTGTTTGACATTTAGGTAAGGTGGGAAGATGGGGCCTGGGTTTCAGCATTCAAGGCGCCCGGTTGTTTGAGTGGTTTCTGAGGATACCTTCCTAGGTCGGATTGATTTGCGCGGTGAAGGGGATATCAAGAGCATGTATTTGTACTACTGTAGTAGTTCTATTTCGAGGGCGCATTGGAGGTTGATGTGTTTGCTACTGTTTTACTAGCGGTTTCTTCTACTACAGCGATAAAGCGAGCGGATGATGGTTGTTGAGGCTAGATGCGACTCTTGAGAATTATTCCCAATGTCGTGGTATCTTGCAAGAGTGCCCCTGGTGGTGGGGGTTGACTGCTAGGTAGTTCTCTTAAAGCTGGTGTCTTTACACGACTTTGATCCTTTGGCTTTTCTCTTCGCGCCCGCTCCGCCTGACCTTCCAAGATGCGGTCACACTGTCCCTGATCTCATCGCCTTCTCTCTTTTTTATTCTTTTGCTAAACGAACAACTCACGTCCAAGGTCGCGGTCAAACTCCGACTCCGTCTCCACCTCTGGGCACAGCTCATCCCACGACAGCTCAAACGTGTCAAGGTCGTCCAGGGAGAGCCCGCGCAAGTCCCGGTCCGCTGCAGAGCCCTCCTCGATTCCCGTTGCCTCCCGCCGCAGGCGGGATAAATGAGTCGTCAAGGCCCTGCTCACCCGGGGCAACTCAGGTGCCATATCCCAACGCTCGTCGCCGATCTCGCGGTAGTACGCGCACCCAAAGCCTCCTTTGGTACATAAACACCCGTCGCGCGTCTCGTATCTCCTGCCGCTCACCGCGGCGCAGGCTCGTTTAACGTCGGCATGCGGCCAGTCGGCGAAAAAGCGGGGGTGGACGTGGTACGGCATATCTTCCAGCGCGACGTGGTTTAGAAAAAGGAAGGTCTCTGTGTCGGCTACGACGTCGTGTAGTTGCTGGGCGAGGGTTTTGTTCTGGTGCAGGCCTTCGTTGCCGTAGAGGGTGAGGGATCTGAGATTTGAGGGCAATGTGTCCATGAGACGAAAAGGGGCATACGCGTCTCCGCAGCAGCCGCCGAGGAGGACTTCGGGTTGGATACAGAGGGTTTGGAGACGTGTGAAGCCTCGCATGAGGTTGAAGTGAGAGTTGCCGGCGCTGTGCTCTGGTGTTGAGCACCCTTTGCAGCCGCGGTAGAAGTCCAGGTGCTCGAGGGAATCCTGGTGTTGAAGAAGGCCGTCCCACAGGTCGAGGTTGGAGAGATGGTTGATGGCCTTCCGCCCGATCTCGCAGTCGTCCAGATAGATGGATAGGCTGGTCAGAGCCTTGGGCAGGGGAAGGAGTGCCTGCGTATCCGGCACTGCAAGGATGGAGTCGGCGTGGTGCACCAAAGTCAACTCGGTGAGGCTGGAGGACCTGGGGTAATTTTCGAAATGGTCGCGAGCACCGGCTGGCTCAAGATCGAAGACGGACAGCTTCTGGATGTTTGGCAGGAGAAATACGGGCCACAGATGGTCGAGCCTGAGCATGTACTGGTCACGGCGGCGACCATCTGCCCGGTAATTCCACGCGCTAGCCAGATGGACCTCGCGGAGGTTATTGAGTGGATAGCCGTGAGGAAGTTGCTGGTCTTGCCGGTCTCTGAGAGTTTGCCGAAGAAGTTCAGCAAAGAAAACGTCGGTGTCCGGTAGCTGGGCGTGCAGCGTGGTCAGGTTTGGAAGACTCGCCAACAGCAATGCCATCAGCGGCCTTGGATCTGCTTTTGTGAGGGCTTTTAGGGCGCTGGCTTCAACGTTCCCAAGCCCTGCCGCGCGGATGGCGCCCCGGATCAAGTCGAGGTCATCTTCCCCTAGGAAGAGACGGCCGCGGTCGTGAACAAGCCCCAGCGGCCAGTTCCGAATGTCGACTTCCCGGACTTGCTCTGCAATCCTTCTGTTGCTGAGAACAGAGCGGAGGAACTTCCACAACGACGAAATCGAGTGATGCTGGCCATCGTACGTCCATCTCTGGCAGATGCGGCCGCTCAGGCGAATGTACCACTGGCGCGAGACGAGCGAGCGGTTGTACAGCAGCTTTACGTCGTGGTTTCCGTCTGTTGCATAACTCATGATCTTGTCGAATATTTCAAGGGGCAAGCTGGAAGGCTCCATGGTTCGAGTTGGTCGCGTGCCACAGGCTGCATGTGCCGGCAAATTGTCGTTTCTCTGCATGCGATGTTGCACGTTTGAACAAGGCATTTCTGCCTTGTGTTGAGATCGTGGGCCACAACAAGCCTCGGTGCTTGGAGAGGACTCCAAAAGCAGCCATCAACCCCCAGCATATCGGACCAAATCCGAGGAGCAAACTGTTCCTGTGAGCAATCCGGTGATACCGTGATAGAATCTGCACGTCGGCTGTCACCACTCCGAAACGGCATTGGGAGGTGTCGGGACTTCTGACCGGAGTTGAGGTTACCGCGAACAATATAACGGAAATACCAGAAATTAGAGTCGAGCGAGGCTTTTTGACCCAGGAGAATGCAGTTGACGGTTACAGAACAACCGATCGCGAAAGGGCAAAGAGGTATCGTGTTGTACGGAGTAAGATGGTAAGTAATTTACAATAGGTACCTTGTGATGTCATAGCACCCGGCCCGCTGTCCCCACTCTCTCCGCCGAAACACCCCTGCCATAAGCTACCCCTGCTTACGGCAAGAGCCGAGTCGATCAAAAATTGTTTCTGATAACCACCATCAACCACGCGCCGGTTGTCCAGCGCATGCATGTACCCCATCCCGCACCACACATACCGTATTTCTGAACTCCTGTCGCCCCCATTGTCCCCGATTGGAGGTTTCGAGATGGCGCCCGCAACGAGACTCTGCCTCCTCCTCCCCCTGCGACCAGTCACATCTGGGGGAGCTCGCAGCGCAAGAGTCGCATCTTCCGCTGCTCGCGCGATACACAACAACCCACCCCAGCCCGCCAAAGTCGTTCCCGTCTACGGCACCGGTCCCCCGCCCGAGCCGCCACAGCCCGACCCGGAGTTCGCCGCCGCCGAGCGGGAGGAGCGGCTGGCGCGCCGGAGGAAGCAGGCCGAGCTGCTCAAGCGCGCCGGCGATCTCAAGGCGTTGAGACAGCAGCAGCAGGACTCCAAGAACGGAAAGACAAGCGGGTTAACGCGGCGCTTCTGGAAGGACGTGCATGTGCGCGAGGCCAATGGTCCGTCCTCCCCTCTCCTCCCTACTTCTCCCTTCCCCATCCACTAACACACACTCCCCCGGGCAGGCGCCCTCGAAATCCACCTCGACGCCCGCCCCCTCCGGCACCCAACCACCAAAACCATCGTCCGCCTCCCCGCCTCCAAACCCCACCTCGCCCACGCCCTCACCCTCGAATGGGACAACCTGGTCTCCGCCCAACAAGCAACCAAACAGCACCTCACCCCCCTCACCTCCCTAACCTGCCGCGCGCTCGACATCGCCGCCGACGACGCCCTCCCCACGCCCACCGGCATCCGCCCGACGATAGTAACCACCCTCCTCCGCTACCTCGACACCGACTCCCTCCTCTGCTTCTCCCCTCCCCCGCTCCCCGGCGACCACGACCCGGCCAAGGACGGGCCCTCGCTGCGCGAGAGGCAGGAACAAGCCTACGCCTCGACCGTGTCCTTCCTGACATCGACCGTCTGGCCGGGTGTGTCCATCGTCCCCGTCCTCGACGGCGATTCGCTCATGCCGCGGCACCAGGAACCGGGCACGCGCGAGGTCGTGCAGGGGTGGATCTCGTCGCTGTCGCCGTTTGAGCTGGCCGGTTTAGAAAGGGCGACGCTGGCGGGTAAGAGCCTGTTAGCTGCCGCGAGGTTGGTCGTTGAGTGGAGTGAGGAGGGGGCCCATTCTCGTGGTGTCCCCGAAGGGGGGGAGGAACAAGGGAAGGAGAGGTTTGGAGTGGAAGAGGCGGCGAGGGCCGTCAGTCTGGAGGTGACCTGGCAGACGGGGCGGTGGGGTGAGGTTGAGGACACACATGATGTTGAAAGGGAGGATTTGAGGCGGCAGTTCGGCAGCGTGGTGCTGCTTGTTTCGGGGAATGGGACTGGTTCGAAAAGCAGCTGAGCTGGGCTGACCTTGTATGTGACGGGAATGGCGAGACGTGAGGTGTGTATAGCATGGCATCTTCACCGTCTGGTATATGTAGAATCTATATCAACACATAGTTGCCCACTTGATGCCATTTCATGTCTATCATGTTCTCCGCGAAACCTCCGCGGCCGTGATCCACGACAAGCGTGCATGAGAGCTGCAGATAGGGCGGGTTCACGCGATCATGACCATGATGTGCTTGTAGACTGCAATTGTAAGCTATATCATCGATGATGAGAATGTCCCTATGTACGTTGGACCAGGAGAAAGAATGAGATGAAGCAAGGTGCGTCCTCCGCGTTGGCACCCTATACCGGTAACAAGCCCTGTGCCAGTCCATCGCCCGCAATCCATGCTGCCAAAGAGACCTTGAATCATCTCTATCGTCCTGCAGCAACCGAACGAACCAAAGAAAACCTCGCCCATCATTCATGCGTCCGTCGTAAGTGTCGTGTCGAGTGTGCCCAGCACTGCAAACCAAGCAAATGGCCTGTCCATATCTAGAAGCCCTCAGACCAAATGCAACCCAGAAAACCCGTATATCAGGAGCTCTATCTCCTTGATGCAATATCAGTTCCGCGCAAGATGGGGAATGAAGTCAGGAAACGCAGCGAGGAAATCGCAAAGATGTGTGTGGATCCTCGTCCAGTTGAGGTTCTCCCAAGAATGCTGTTGCCGCCAGAAGCGAGAGTGGGCGGCGGTGCCAAAAGGTCATCGGTGTCAATCAAGTGTTGCAGCCGCTAGTAGCCGTCGTAGACGAAAGCTTGGGCATGCTGAGGGATTGCGCCCTTCACGGCGGCGTCATCGCGGTCCGCCTGTGAGGTCATCTTCTCGGGATCAATGTAGCGGGCCGTGAGCGAGAACCGGCGCATGCCATGCGGATCGACAGTGTGCTGACCTCGTTAGATGTGTCTTTTCCAGAAGTATTGGCGGATCACTCACCTCGTAGACCTTCTGGATGTCGGGTCCCACCATGACCATCATGTCGCCGTGCTTCATGATAACCTCCAGAACCTCTTTGTAACAAGTTCTCCCCTGCTCCTGGTGAGTGGGAAGGAAAAACTGCGTCTTCCGCTTGGGCCGGAAGCGCATCGTGGATGGCGAACCCAGCGACAGGGCAGCGACCACGGGGCCGAGCTCGCTCTCGCCATCGTCGTGATACTGTGATGGCTCCATGTCAGTCAAGAACCAAACAACATGCGAAATGACCTACGTTGATCTTGTCCTCCTCCATGTAGCCCAGAGCCAGCAGCTCGTTGAACTCCCCACTGTTCGAGACAAGGGCATTGGGACCAACACGGTTCTGGTTCAAGGTACCAATGAAGGCATTGGAGTGCTGAACGGCAACCTGCTTCGCCCAGATCAAGCGATGGAGAGCGCGGAGAATTACATCTGGAGCCTCCTCAAAGCCCTTGGACTGGACCGAGACACCGAACTTGTACCTGGCGCCCTGGTGCTGTTAGAAAAAGTCAATGATGCGTGCCTCAGAGGTGAGATGTCTTACAAAGTTCTGCTGGAAATGTCGGGTGTACCCCTCGAGCTTGTCTGGTGAGCTTGTCAGTGCGCGCCTACAATCAGTCCTTCAGAAATCACTTACGGCCGACCACAGCAGCAGGGTTGCGGCGCAGGCCAATATCGGTAAGCTCCAGCGTCCGGAAGAGGTCATCGGGGCCATTCGGCTTGCTGTTGACCTCCTTGCTGGCCGAGAAGATGTTGAAAGACCCGAGGACACGGCCTTGGGAGTCCGGCAGGAAGTACTGGCGGATGTCGAAGCCGCCAACCTTGAGTGTCTGCGAGAACTCGAGATAACCCCGCTGGTAGATGGTGGCGAACGGGTCGATAATGTACTCAGGGTCCTTGAGAGTGTTTTCGTTCACGCCGTACGTGTCCTGTCTTTTGCGCATGCGGTCACCAAACTTGGCATTCTCCTGCTCCAGCAAGGCCGTCGGATATGGGAGCATGGGCGCATCGGGGGCGTAATGGCACTCCTTGTTCTCGCACACCCAGCGGTTCCAGTAGACGCGGCGGTTGCAGCAGCCACAGTCCGGGCAGACAAATCCGCGGCGCAGAGCAAGCTCCGTGCCGTGGAGTCCGGACGCGTCGGGGACGGGGGGCTTGATGTTAGGGATCTCGCCAACGTAAGGAGAGCGCTCATTGATGAACGCCTCAGTGTACGCAAGACCCTTTGGGTCAACCACAGCTCCTGTGGGGAACACAAAGTAGTGCTCGCACTCGTGGTTCAAGCAGAACCATCCGACGGTGAAGATCTCCTTGCTCGGCTTGCTGCACTTGCCACAAGTGGTGATCGGAGCCTTTGGGTGCACGTTGACAGAGATGTTGGATGGTGTAGTCTGCTCACTCTCAGGAATCCACCAGGAGGGTTCGGTGAGGTCGGCTTTCTCGAAGCGCACGCGCCAGACAGTGACCGCTTTGCTGGCGCCCTCGGAAATTTGCTTCTCCTTCCACACATCCGTGATGTGGAAGTATCCAAGAACCGCATAGGGATAGGGCGGTTCGCAAGGATAAAGGGGGTGGCCCTCGCCTGCAGCATGGTGTTAACGGCCTTAGTCAGAAGCTCACAGAGGCCTTTTATACTTACCAGCAATTACTGCCACAAGAGTCTTCTTCTGGTGCGCATTCAAAATTGCCCGAATGTTGCTGGCGGTGTCAGATGCATCCTTGGCCCGAACCATAGTGCCGGTCTCGGGGTTCTTGACACGGCCACCGCCCCTGTCATGGGTTAGTAAGAGACACAGATCAAGGCGCAGGAGTAGCCTTTGGGCAGTCGCAGTAAAAGAAGGGTGAACTTACACCGAGGAGATGATGACATGGGTAGCGAACACGTCCAGTTTGTCCGCCTCCTGGTCAACCAGGAACCCTTGTGCCACCACATTCGCTGAGTGAAGGCTGCCCTTGAAGGCCCTGAAGTAGGGCAAAGCTTCACACAAGCTGCCGCGCGCATTGGCCCACACAAGGGGTCTGCCGGCCGGAGGGGCTTTCTTGGAGGTGGCATCGTCGACCTTGGCTTGTGCGTTGGAACCAGTCCCTTGCTTTGTGGTTTTGGCCATTGATACAATGATTGTCTCCATGAGATCCTCGCAGGTGTCGGCAGCAGAGGCACGGTTGAGAGGGTATTGCGATGCGTCTGACTCGTTTGTGGGGGGAGTCTCTTCATGGTCAACCGGACCACTGCGGCGGGCACGCTTCGACGGCCTGGCGGGCTCCTCGGTTGTGATATCATCAACGTTTTCTATTGCGCGCTTAATGGCAAACTGCGCACGCCGGGCGGCCAAGCGGCTCGAAGTTCTCAGCGTCACAATGAGGGAAGGTTGGCCAGAAGATGTGTCGTAGCTTTTGGTGACGGAGCTCGCACGAGCGGGTGTCTTGGGCGAAGTCGCCGGACTCGATGCAGAGGGTGTGGTCAGGGGGGACGACTCCCTGGAGCTGGGGGCAGTCTGCTCAGCTGTGTATTCCATGGTTGGAGCTTTTTTGGAAGAATAGCTTGCGTCCGTTCACTGAGAGTTTGTTAGCAAGATGCCCTTGCACTGACGAGCCTCTGGAGGGGCCTCGCTCTGTTTGGATGTTGATCTGGGTCAGTGATGTCGATTCTCTTACCTAGTCGTCGGCTCTCGCTTCTCGCAGAGAATCTGCTACTGGAGTCACGATACCCTGTATCGATGCTCTTCTCGATCGCTTTCAAAGGTCCGTAATGATAGCGCCCTTGAAACTGTAGTGTCTAGAAGTGAAACTGGTTAGTTGCTGGCTCTCGGCCATCTTTGAAGCTCGAAATATCAATGCGCGAGCTGAGAAAGGTGAGCACCGAGGCGATAACCCTCACTCGCTCTTCCTAATGAGTGGAGCAGTGAATGGTTGGAAAGAAAAAGCAAGTGTGTTGTATGGTCCGTCACGTTGAACGGGGAGAAGCCGGAGGAAGGGTGGGAAGGGAAGCTGGCAAGAGATAATCAAAGAAGAAGAAATGCTTCCTGATAGTTTGGAGCAGGAAGCGGGGGAAGAGTGGGAAGAGGAGAAGGCTAAGAAATACAGGTTTCAAGATGTTTTAGCGACCAAGAGTGAGGCCGAAAGCTTGGAGGGTGATAAGAGATGGGTGGTTTGAAGAGAAGGAAGAGAAGTATAGCAGGGCCAGGACCGGGGAAAGGAGCATGAGGAAGCAGGAAATCTCCCTCCTCTTGCTCGCAGAAGAGCTTGAAGAGCAGTGAGCTTGAAACTGCAAGTCAGGTTCCTTCCTGCGTGATGAACCATCTGAACTCTCAGGTCACACGTGAGGGAGGAGTGACAAGCAAACAAAGGGGCAAGATCGGACGGCAGGATGTGATCGATGCGATCCTCCTCTGCCACTCGGCAATAGAAGAAGAACTGACAAGCCAGTCTCAGGAAGCTCGGAAGGTGTAGATCTTTGCCTGGCGATGAGGAATTGGGAAGAACGAAGGAGGAGACGGGTCCAGAAGTAGCGCGGGGACAACGAGATATTGACTGCCCTATACCTTTGGAGGCCGATAGGATTCTGGTCGGTCTGCCTGTCCAGTGTGTTAGCTCCCCTTCCACGTCCACAACGAAGCTGTCGGTGATTCTTTAGAATTGAGGCGAAGGAAGCAACCAGCAGTATGTTGATGTGAATGTGGTAATTGTTGTCTTGGTGTAGCTGGAGCTATCGGTTGGCAAAGGTCGAGTCTTCTCGAATCGACCCTGCGACTCTGCGACTCGGCTGCACAATGCAAAAGGAAGGACGCTGGTCACTTACTTATGACTGGGGGGTAATCGTCAGGCCCGCAATTGCTCTAGGCGACCAAGCTTGATAGAGAATGGTGGCGCAATGCAGTGATGATGTGGTCGGCGATCGGCGGTGTCTGAAGAGTTGGTGGAAGAGTTGGGGGGGAGAGGTCGGTGGAAGAAGTTGATTAAGTAACCGGAGGATTGGGAGCTTGGTGGATGAAATAACACTGGACACTGCTTCTTGGAGGAGACGGCCCGGGACGAGGCAATGCTCCTCTCGAATTGTGCGACTGGAAGTCGGTGTTGAACGAGATGGAGGTGGGCCGATAAAGAGCTGGAAGGCAGCTGAGGAAGGAAGCGGAGAGTGAAGAGGGCTGCGTGGCGAAGCATCTCAAGTCGAGGAAGGGCCGACAGCCCTGCTGCTTCCTATTTTGTAGGGTGATGATTGGAGTTGAGGAAGGTACGAGGCGGCAGCACGGGCCGCTTGGGATGAGGCCCTGAGCTTACCTTATCGAAGCGGACTGAGCGCATCAGTCGGGTGCACGTGCTTGTCACGTGTGGCACCTGCCCGTGGCAACATGATATCAGGAACTTGGGACGATGTGTGTTGGCTAGGGTTGTGAAATGAAGCTGATGTGTGACCCAGGGCTGTGTAATGTAGTTGATGTTGGAGCGGAAATGCCCCGAAGAGGTGTGACTTGGCCAAGGGCCAAACTCCTGGAACGACTATTTGTCATGACACTCGACTATAAACGCTCGAAGCAACACTGTCAGTGTGGAGCATAGGGACCCGTGAGTGATGGACCACGGTGGTCTCAGGGACCTATGTACTTGTACCTATAAACCTGTGCGTGGCCAGAGGCGAGAGGAAAGTACAATAGCACTTGTCAGCTGTTGAGAGTCCACTTCATTAGCATTGTAGTTTGTTCTAGTCGAGGTGCGATGCGGAGAAACCTGGAATGTCCCACAGAGCCATAGGGAGGTAATAAGGGGCTGGACAGGAGAGTCAATTGAAGATTGTTGTTGTGTTTACCCCAATTCAGGGGCTGATACCTAACTCAACTGGTGCATGGGGCAACAGCTGTCTTGGCAAACACTGGGGGCAAGCGGCTCCACCGCTTGCAGCAGTGCAGCCCGGTGATTCGTCGATCCTGACTCGCGCATTGCCGGAAGGTCTCCGAAAGAACCCCACAAGACCCAGAGCAAGCAGTTTACTTTTCAAGCCAAGTTCCTACAATTCAAGATTAGATGAAACAGCTGGGGCTTGTTCTATGATGAAGGTGAGAGACCACACATTTTGAGGTGTCTTCCCCGCATGCCGAGGGATTGGATCAATGCGGGGTTGTCGGCATTCAAAATTCTTGGCAGCGATAGAGTGTGGGGAAGTGGAGCCCAACAGTCGGGAATCGCACTCGGGTCGGTCGCGCGGCGGGGAGAGCCGAGGTACCTAGGCAGGGGAGCGATCTGCTCTCCAACAACCAAAGTGACAGTTTCACCATTTTTGCCTTCTTTGCTAATTCCACGAGTGCTCTCTTCTGTTTCTCGCGATATTCTTACCCAAAGCCTACCGTACTCTTGGCCCTGTGAGAGTACAGCGTTGGACTTGCTCCCGAGATTCCGAAAGCACACCGACACTCTCACAAAATGGTCTTCTACCCTCCGCCATGGGCGCCAAAGCTCCCATTTGGTAAGTGGAATTGCTGGGACGGACAGCTCGCTATGTACTCATGTCGGAATAGCTCCGCCCGACTCGGTCACAATCGGCGAGTTCATGAGGAGCGAGATCTACGGCCGCTGTCCGATTGCCAAGAGCCGGAACCCCTTCACCTGCGGTCTCACGGGCAAGACGTACTCCGTGACCGAGTCGCACAAGCGCTCGGACCTGATTGCAAAAGCCTTGTCCAAGGTCATGGGCTGGGAGCCCAATGTCGACACGCCCTGGGACAAGGTGGTTGCAGTCTTTGCCTTCAACACTGTGAGTGCTGTTCAGCAGGATACCGTCGACGGAGCGTGCCATCCTAACTCAATGCCGCAGATCGACTACCTCTCGGTGCTGCACGCCGTGCATCGCTTGTCCGGCATTGCTACGCCCGCCAATGTCGTCTATTCAGCGAGCGAGCTGGAGCACCAGCTCCGGTCCTCCGGCGCCAAGGCACTCTTCACTTGCGTGCCGGTGCTGGAGACGGCTCTCACAGCGGCAAAGGCAGTGGGAATTCCTGAGGACAAGGTCTTCATCATGGACCTTCCCTACCACGCTCCCAAGCCACCTTTCAAGACGGTCAATGACCTGGTTGAGATGGGCCATTCAGTGCCGGAACTCGAGCCCCTGAAGTGGGTCAAAGGGCAGGGTGCGCGCCAGGTGGCCTTCCTGTGCTACTCCAGCGGCACTTCTGGTCTGCCAGTGAGTCTTTCGGTAGCGAATTCCAAACCCTTACTGACAATGGACAGAAAGCCGTCATGATCTCCCACCAGAACGTCATCGCCAACACCATGCAGCTCTGCATCCACGAAGACGTGGCGAGAAGGAAAGAGGGGATCGAAACCCAGGTCGAGATGGGCCTGCTCCCTTTTTCCCACATCTATGGCCTGGTTGTGGTGGCTCACGCGGCCACTTGGCGTGGGGACGAAGTTATCGTCCTGCCGAGGTTCGAGCTTACGGACTACCTCCAGGCCATCGAGCGGTTCAAGATCAACCATGTCCCGGTGGTAAGCCTGCCGTTGCACCAACGATGGCCTACCGTTGCTGAGCAGCTCTAGGTCCCTCCGATCGTTGTTCGCATGTTGAGCAGCAGAGATGTCCTCAAAAAATACGACCTCAGCAGCATCAGGTTGCTCTTCACCGGCGCGGCGCCGCTGGGGAAGGAGACAGCCGAGGAGCTCCTCAAACTCTACCCCAACTGGCGCATCGGCCAAGGCTACGGTACCTGCCCTGCTTCCCCCCAACAGAAAGCCGCATTATTCTAACAAACAACCAACAGGCATGACCGAGTCTTCAACCGTCGTCTGCTCCACCAGCGAGCACGACATCTGCCCGGGCACCTCTGGCTCGCTTGTCCCAGGCACACGCGCCAAAGTGATCGACGCAGACGGAAGAGAAATCACCGAGTACGGCAAGCCCGGCGAGCTGCTTGTGCAGTCTCCCTCCGTCACGCTGGGTTACCTCAACAACGAGAAGGCCACCGCGGAGGCCTTCATCTGGGACGAGGACGGCCGCTGGCTGCGGACCGGCGACGAAGTCATCGTCACCAAGGCGCCCAGCGGATACGAGCACATCACCATTGTCGACCGGTTGAAGGAGCTGATCAAGGTCAAGGTACGGCATCACCACCACCCCATCTATTACCCAAACCCCAAACCTGAACTAACCTCCCTTGTGTAGGGCCACCAAGTAGCCCCCGCCGAACTCGAGGCCCATCTCCTAACCCACCCAGCCGTCGACGACTGCGCCGTCATCGCCGTGCCCGACGAGCGCGACGGCGAGGCGCCCAAGGCCTTCGTCGTGACCCCCTCGTCGATGGCGTCGCGCAAGGACGAGGACATCGCCGCCGAGATCATGAAGCACGTGCAGGAGCACAAGGCGCACTACAAGTGGCTCAAGGGCGGCGTCGAGTTCGTCGACGCCATCCCCAAGAGCCCGAGCGGCAAGATCTTGAGGCGGTTGCTGCGGGACAAGGAGAGGGAGGCGAGAAGGACGAAGGGGGCTAAGCTCTGATTTGGTGGGGGTGTGAGATGGACGGTGGCTGTGAGATAATGCCTAGCGTGTCATGAGCGAGGTGTTTTACAGATGGGTTATTCCATTTGGATGTACTGCCACGAGTAGGACGATGTAACGTTCAAGTTGGATTGGATTTGTTCACATTTGCAGAATTACCATTTGGGTCCGCAATGCGATTGTGTTACTTTGGTATATCTTCAAATCAGTGCAACTTTTCCCCCAAACCTTTTACCCCCCTCCCAAAAGCCAATACTCCCTAACACACAGTCCGATGAATCCCATCCGCCATCCTTTTCTTCACCTCCTCCCCCAACCTCTTCGCCCTCCCCTCCGTCTCCCCTTTCTCCTTCTCCTTATCTTCCTTAACAACAGGCCCCTTACGATGCTGCTCCTGCAAAATCGACAAGTCCACCTCGTCATTCCTCATCAGCGTCTCCGTCACCTGCACGATATCCGTGACCAACCGGTCCAGCAAATCAAAGCTCATGCTGACGCGCACCACGACCCGCAAGATCTCGGTGCCGTCCTCGTTGGGCGGGAGGGCGTAGTTGGGCACGATCCACTGGCGCGCGCGCAGGAGGAGCGAGACAGTTTCCTGCTTGATGTGCGGGTATTCGCGGCGGAAGGCGTCGGTGAAGCGGAAGGCGACGACGGGGAGGCCGGCTGCGTAGGCGGCGGAGGTTTCGGTGTCGCGGGTGGGAGTTTGTTTGTCTGATGATGATGATGATGTTGTTGTTGCGGAGGTTACAGCGTCCTTGATGCGGTGGGCGGCGTCGGATGCGCTGCTGCCCGAGGAGGCGGCGGCCTGGTGGTTTGGCGCCGGGCGATGGATGTCGCTGAGGCAAGTGTACCAGCCTGTCGTTTCGAGGCTCTGCGAGAGGATGCGCGCGTTGGCGAGACAGTTCTCCATTACCTCGCGATAGCCTGAGAAGCCGAGGTGGATGAGGTTGTAGTACTGCACGATGACCTGCGCGCCGGGGCGCGAGAAGTTGAGGGTGTACGACTCCTCGGTGCCGCCGAGGTAGTGGAGCTCAAAGATGAGGTCTCTGGGGAGGTATGACTGATCCCGCCAGACGATCCAGCCTACGCCAGGAGTTACGAGGCCGTATTTGTGGCCTGGAATGTGTTAGGAGACTTCCAAATAAAGGATGGCTGTGGTCTTACCTGACGCGTTGATCGAGACGACCCGAGGAAGCTCAAAATTCCTGCCACGAGTGTTAGAAACAGACCCGTTCTCGGCTGTGCATATCCAATACTCACCACTTCCAACCGCCGGTCCCAGCATAAGTAAACGGCGCCACGAACCCACCGCTAGCAGCGTCCACATGGATGGGAATCGACACGCCCGTCTTCTCCTCATACTCATCCAGTATGTTCGAGATAGTCTCAACCGGCTCAAAGTGTCCTGTGTACGTGCTCCCCAGGATGACAAACACCCCGATGGTGTTCTCATCAATGTTCTCCCTCACCAGATCCGGGTCCAAGCAGAACTTGCTCTTCTCCGACACGGGCAACACCCTCGCCTCGACCTCAAAGTACCTCGCAAACTTGAGCAGCGCAACCTGCGCATTTGCACCCATGACAATATTGGGCTTGAGCGTGTCCTTGCCCTGCGCGCGCCTCTTTTCCTGCCACCGCCGCTTCATAGCCAATCCCCCAAGATGAATTGCCTCGGATGAGCCCACGGTCGGCGATCCCACGGCTTTCTCGCCCTTTTGCACCCCCCACAGGTGCGCAAGGATGGACACGCAGCGGTTGGCAATGGACAGCATGGCCGGGTACTCGTCGTTGTCGGCCAGGTTCTTGCCCATGTTCTCGACCATGAGCCGCTGCGCGTTGTCCTCGAGGTACGTGTCGACGAAGGAGGCCAGGTTGAGGTTCGGCCGCCCATCCAAGTCCAGCTCGTCCTTGAGCATCTCGTAGACCGTGTCCCCCGGCGCGCCGTTCTCGGGGATGCGGTACTTGGGGATGTCGCGCTGGCTGGCGTAGGGCGTTGAGAAGGGCGTCAGGTGGGATGTTTGGCCTGTTGAGGAGCTGCTCTCGGAGGGCATGCGCAGGTCTTGGAGGTGGTGGACGATGTCCTCTGGGTCGACCTGGTGGTGTTAGAACTGAATCAAAATCACAGTATTCAGTTGCTGTGACTTACATGGCGTGATAGAGACATCGTGGGCCAGTCTCAACGGGGGGTTGTGGTGTAAGTAGAAGTGTGTCAGTCGGAAGGAGAGGGATGTTGGTTGAGACCTTGGTCACAGCCAGGCAAAGACTTGTCGAGACAACGTTGTCCTGTCGGCAGGGGGGACTCTCGAAGATTGTGGTTTGATTGTCGTTTCTTGAGAGTCTGTTCTCACTCTCGTTGTTCTGACAAATGCGGGCTCCTCAAACGGGCATGATGACATCATGGTGTGGCACAAACAGACCTCCCACCGCGTGTAGTGCACTGCAGGCGCATTCTGCAGGAATGGAAAGCATTGGGCGCGATGGATGAACGCGTCTGGCGCGGTGATGATATTCGGTACTACCTACATTAGACCATCGAGCTTCGGAGACATACCAAGAAGGTACTCAATTTCAAAATTCAGTATCTCCATTGCTTTTCCTCCTCGCTTCCGTAGACGCTGACGAGGAGTTGAGGAGAAGCGCTTACTGTCGCGACCACACTGGACTCAACTCGTTCGACTCGATATGAAAGGATGGGTCTTTGTTTCCTGTACCGGTAACGTGGAAGGCAGTGATGAGAAACCGTGAAGAAGCGAAAAAGCACGTTGGAAGGAAGCTCGACGCGCGGGTTTGGCAGGGTTAGGGTTCTTTCGCAGAATCCGGCAGTTGACGCACAGACAATTGCAGCAGATTTGCAATTTTGCAGGTGTGCACAGACCACCTTTGGGCGGGCATAAAAGCTTGCTGATCCTCGCCCAACTTCCTCCTCTTCTCTTCTTTTCTTCTCCATCCAAGTGCAGGGGTTTTACGCGTATCAGTGAGGATTCGTCCGAGATCGCGTTTTTGCTAGTTGAAAACTACAACCTGACCGCTCCTAGTTGGCTTCGGCTGGCTAGGGAATTTTTGGAATCTTCCTCTTTGCAGGATTCTGTCATTCCTTTCGTCTCCATCGGCCCACGGGTCGAGGCGAAGAAGGGTTTTGGTCGGTTGCACGACAGTGAGGATGATGATTGGAACGACGATGGGTGACTGATCTCATTTCAATTCTATTCTGCCTGACCCATGATACGATTCATCTGTGGACAGCCCTGCTCGCCAACATTACGCGGTGTCCAGAACGACGACCTCTGCCTCGGCGTCGCCAACGCTCTCCACGACAAGCTTGTCTCCCGCATTCACCCCATCGACAAACGCCCCATCACCCTCAGCCAGGACATCCTCCCTGCCGTCAAGCCTGATCTTCGCCTTGCCGCCCTTGGTCATGGGCAAGTGCACGTAGACCTTCCTCTTGCTCGCCTCAGTCGCCTTGGCCCCGACCATCCACTCAAACTTGCTCCCGGGCGCGATGATGCCAGCCGCCATGACAAAATCGGCATGAATGGCAATGGTGCCTGGAATAGTCGGCGCCGCCGCCTTCTCCTGCTCCGCCGTCGCGTCGACGCCGCCCTTGAGCGGGCTTAGCAGGCTGACGAAGCCCTTGCGCTTGTCGTCGTCGCTGTACCGCCCCCAGGCGTACCGCGGCGCCAGGCCGCGCTTCCACGGGATGGCCCAGATCTGAAGGAAGTGCACGGGTTCCCGGCCGTAGTTGTACTCGGAGTGGGTGACACCCGTGCCTGCTGTGGTGAACTGGATGTCGCCGCGCTTGACCCGGCAGAAGAGCTCCGACTCGGGCTGGTCGTCCTTCTTCTTCTTGTGTGTCGAGTCCGTGTGGGTGAGCTCGCCGGAAAGGATGTAGCTGAAGATTTCGAAGTCGCGGTGTGGGTGGGTTGGGAAGCCGGAGTTGGCCTTGACGCGGTCCTCGTTCAGGACGCGGAGGGCGCCGAAGTGGGTGAAGTTTGGGTTGTACCAGTCGGCGAAGCTGAAGGAGTGGTAGGTATCAAGCCAGCCGTGGTTGGAGTGCCCTCGGGCAGCCGAGCGGTGGGGGGTGATCTTTGCGTGGCGGAGTGTGTTGGACATGGTGTTTCTGGTGGTGTTCAGCATAGAAGGTTGTCTGAAGAGGATGAGTTTGGGTGTTGTGAAATTGCTTGGATGGCTTTGTGTATCTTGAGTTGTCGATGTGGAACGTGATGCTTTGAGAATAGGATATTGTCAAAAAGCCTGAAGCTTGCGTTCCTTTTATCTACCGAGAGGACACTGGAAAGAATCACCGAGTAGGTGGTGGATGGCGGTGGTCTTCAACTACCTA
Source organism: Chaetomiaceae sp. PF1801 (assembly GCA_023628475.1). Lineage (NCBI taxonomy): Eukaryota > Fungi > Ascomycota > Sordariomycetes > Sordariales > Chaetomiaceae > Chaetomiaceae sp. PF1801. Next base: position 220,071 of record JAMAKQ010000002.1, read on the forward strand.
ATCGTTTGATGAGCATTCCAAATGCTAACTGTGGGCTCGAGGCCGCTTGAACCCCAATGCCAATCTTGAATCTTCTTTGTTCTCGATGACTTGACAGTGACAAAAGTGGAGGTTTGCCTGCCCAAGAGCTGACGGAAGATTACCTCATGCATTTGCCCTTGGTTGACTGGCTGAATGGATGACTCAGCAGGCTCTTCATCAAAATCCAGCCTCGGCATCCGTCCCCACTCTCCGGCAGAACATGCATCCTTTGATCAACATGTTGCTCGGCAGACAGCATCGCGCAAAACTTGTGCGACGTTTTTTCGCGATTTGATGCGTACCGTTTCTGCAGATGCCTTCACGTTAGGCAGCATAATGGGCGCATGCAGCCGATGCTCGCCAGCCATGCTTCCCCCCGAACAGCAAGCCGGAAACTGCAGTTGCCTTCTGTTCAGGACATGGCATGGTCGGCTTTGACGCCCCTTTCTTTGTTTCGAGAGACTGGGTGCTTCGCACAAGCCTTATTGTCTTGGTGAACAGCTTCCATACAAGAAGTCGGACGACAATGGCATTGTTCGGCCAGGATACGTACCCCGCCCGCTTCCTTGACGATATATTATGAGGACTCCCGGGCGAATACTCGCAGGACGCCAATAAGTCCGCCTTCATCAGCCTTTCTCAAGCATCACCGCCGCCGCCTACCGCTTGCTCCCTCGACGGATACACCTCGCAGTATCCAACATGTGTTACATTCCCAAGAATGTCTACACGGTGTGTGCCCACGCCAGTGTGGGAGCGCTTGTCGAGTGTGAGCTTCAAAAGGCCAGGAACGAGCGGTGGAAAGACGGCAGGTGCTGTCTGACGCTCCTGAGCTGCCGGCCGGTCGAGAAAATCGAGCTCAAGTATCGGTTCTGTGACGACTGCCGCAAGCACTACGACGGCTGCGACACCGGGACGGTGGATGCCGTCCTGAACTACTGGGCCTTCAAAAACTCCCAGGGTTATTCCTCCAGCGTCTCTCCCAAGCTCATCCCTGCCGAGCTGGTATTCGGCAGCAGAGCGCCTCCCCGGGCCGACGACCCCAAGCACCCGCGGCGCGAGCTGATTGCGCTTGGTAAGGAACTCCCGCGCCAGCCGTTCGAGACGCCGCTCGCGTGGCTGCAACGGCTTGATGAAGCCAGGACCATGACTATCCAAGTGGCCCAGGAGTGGTCGGACAACGTCGCCCATCAGCTTCGGCGCCGCGAAACCCTGCAAGAACAAGTCGTGCGCATGCAGCCGCGGATATCGACTCCCATGTCTGTCTACCCATACGTCCATGCGCGTGCCCTGAGCTCGATTTCCGAGTTGAGCGAGTCATTGGGAAGCACGGCGACAGTTCCGTCGCAAATCTCGGGTGCCTCTAAGCAAGTGCATCCCGAGACGCTCAGGAAGCTGTGCGGCATGCCTTCATCGGTGTCCCTCGCCCTCTCTCAACATCAGGGGCTGAAGTCAGTTCCGTCGCAAAACTCGGGGGCCTCTAAGCAAGTGCATCCCGAGACGCTCAGGAAGCTGTGCGGCATGCCTCCATCGGTGTCGCTCTCACTCTCTCAACATCAGGGGCTAGAAGGTGGGCTGGAGACAGATGATAGAAGCCAGCAGGGGATTGAAACCTCGTCAAGATCTCTTTTTTCATTGCCTGTTGGCTACGAGGTAAGCCCGAATCCCCAGCCGACACTGGTCCAGCCGCTGAGCCGGAATCTGACTCGGTCGAGAAGCAGCCTGCGGGGGAGCTCCCAGGCGGAGCTCTATGCGCTCGAGACAGCAATTCGAGAGCTCATCAAGGCGGAAGCTTCTAGGGAAACTGCCGGTTTGATCAACGACGGGAGTAGTCCACCGAGAGATTTTGCTGACCAAGCTGACAACATCTCTAGCAGCCTCCCAATTGTGGCAAAGAAAGTGAGCGCAAGACGGCCGGCTCAGGCCAACACCGGAGCCTTTATCAATGTTTTCCTGGATGAAGCCCCCTTAAAGGCCGAGGCGTACGAGACGGACGAGCCGAACATGACCAGCCGTTTCTCCATCTCCGACATCGACCCGGCCGACGCAGCCGAGCTAGCGAGAGCCGGCGGTGACCCGGACGAAACCACGACAGGCCATGAAGACATGTGGGGCCCTGCAGCAGCGGAGGAGGACGAGGAAGAGGAGGGCGAGTTGGCTGTCATTTGCCTGGCGCCGGAGCTCATCACTCCCCAGCCTCGGCGCAATCCCACCCCGCCGCGGTTTGTGCACGAGTATGATGGTGATTCCGCGGCTGAGAATTATGTCTGAGGCGGATGTGGGTTTGGAGCGAGGTTGGCAGCCAGGTGGGTCGTCGATTGGGTTATCGCCGGTGGTGGTCGGGTTGTCACCAGAGAAAGGTAAGTAGCGGAGGAGTTAAGAGCTAACTGATGTAGTATGGATCGATTCAGGTAGGCTTGGGTTTCGAACTCACCGTGGATAGGTAGTCCTTCACCCAATTCAACTTTCTCATACAAAACTGGTTCATACCATCCAAATCGATGTGCTTGTGAGTGTGCCTGTGACGATGACTGTGACCCCCGGTGCCACAAGGGTTAGGGTTCGCTCTGCCGGTGTGACTCTTATCGGCCAGCTCCCAGCTGATAAAAATGCCCCGCCATCGAGTTGGTGCTGTCACAAGCAGACACTCGTTTGCCTTCGCTCGGCCGCGCACAACACAGATTTCCCCTCGGTGGCATCGAATCGGAAGCGGCATGGACAAGACACAGGACGCGCTGCTACGGCGGCCCCTCTATCTTTTTGACCTCCCGCCCGAAATCCTGAGTACGCTCGCCCTGAAGCCCGACGCGGGGCTCCCTACCGAAGATGCGACCTCCGACTCGACTCCATCCCGAGAGCAGAGCCCGAGCCCCGCCAGTGCCGACAACGTCATCGGGTCGCAGGCATGCTCCCTTTGTGGCATGTCGTTTGTGACGGTCCAGGACCAGAAGGAGCACCTGAAGTCCGACCTCCACTACTACAACCTCAAGCAAAAGATGAACGGCCTCCGGCCCGTCTCCGAAGCCGAGTTCGAGAAGCTTGTCAACGAAAACGACGTGAGCATATCGGGGTCCGATACATCGGATAGCGACGAGGAGGAGGACGAATCCTCGCGCAGGGAAACTACGCTTTCGGCCTTGCTGAAGAAGCAAGCATCTTTGGCGGACAAGCGGACACAAAATGGTGGCGACAAGGATGAAGAGCCAAAGGCCAAGAGGAGGGGAACGGGGAAACCGCCATTGCTGTGGTTCACCTCCCCATACTTGCCTGACAAGACGTATTTTGGAATATACCGGGCAATGTTCACGGCAGCCGAGTTGGATAAGGAGGACGCGATCATCGAGGCCATCAAGCAGAGACAGCTACCGCCGATATCCATGCCCAAGACCGCCAAGGACGGAACTGCTGTCCCACCGGCTTACAACGGCAGACACATCTTTCTGTGCATGATTGGAGGTGGTCACTTCGCCGCCATGGTGGTCTGCCTGGCTCCGAAGCAGAGCAAGCACGGGTCGGTCGGGCCGCTCAACAGGGAGGCCGTCGTGTTGGCGCACAAGACCTTCCACCGATACACTACCCGGCGGAAACAGGGCGGCTCGCAGTCTGCCAACGACAACGCGAAGGGAGCAGCTCACTCGGCTGGTTCCTCGCTTCGCCGCTACAACGAACAAGCCCTCGTGGAGGACGTCCGAGAGCTGCTCAAGGACTGGAAAGCCCTGATTGATACCTCTGATCTGCTCTTCATCCGGGCGACGGGCTCGACAAACCGGCGGACTCTATTCGGGCCGTACGACGACCAAGTCCTACGCCCCAACGATCCGCGCATCAGGGGCTTTCCCTTCAGCACGCGCAGAGCTACGCAAAACGAGCTTATGCGCTCCTTTATTGAACTCACGCGCCTCAAGGTGAAGGAGATCCAACCCGAAGCAGCTCCCCAACCCACCGACGAGGCGTCCAAAACCCCCAAGCCAAAGGCCGACTCCAAACCCGCGGCCCCAAAGCTCACCGAGGAAGAAGAAGCCGCCATCTTCCACACCTCCCAAATCCAAGCCATGATCCGCCGCTCCAAACTCCCCGCCCTCCTCTCCTACCTCACCACCAACAACCTATCCCCCAACTTCCTCTTCCAACCCGCCGAGTCACAGCAGAACCACCATGCCCCGACAGCCCTGCATCTCGCGGCCGCTCAGAACTCGGCCCCGCTCGTCACGGGCCTTCTCACCCGCGCCAAGGCCGACCCGACCATTCTCAGCGACGAGGGCAAGACGGCCTTTGACCTCGCCGGCGACCGCGCCACGCGCGACGCATTCCGCGTCGCCCGCTCGGAGCTGGGCGAGAAGGCATGGGACTGGGACGCCGCGAGGGTTCCGGCGCCGCTGAAGCGGGAGGAGGCGGAGCAGCGGGCTGAGAGGGAGAGGAAGGCGGCCGAGAGGGAGGAGGAGATGAGAAGAAAGGCGGAGGAGGAGAGGTTGAAGGTGGAGGGGCCTAAGGTTGTGGATAGTAAGAAGGGGAAGAAAGGCGGGAATGGGTCGTTGTTGGGTGGGGGCGCGCCGTTGACGGCGGAGGAGAGGAGGGCGGAGGAGGCGAGGGGGTTGACGCCTGAGCAGAGGATGAGGTTGGAGAGGGAAAGGAGAGCCAGAGCGGCGGAGGAGAGGATTAGGAGGATGCAGGGGGGTGGGTGAGGCACCTGGTTGGGGTTGTGTGTCGGAAAAAGGTAGAGCATCAATAAGTCGTTGGGAGCAACAATCATCATCCCGCTGCGTCAGATGTATCTTTTTCAAAATGCAAAAACAAACATAAAGCAGAACACCAGTAAGCAAAGTTCCAAAAAAACACGCCGCTGACCAAGAAGAGGGATGTCCGAGAGAACGGGTCGGCCCGGCTGTTAGGGGCCGGTCATCTTGCCGATCCGGAAGTGGAAGTGGACCCGACCCTAACACGGCACCGGCCGGAGCACCGACCCGAGCTGACCTGACCTGACCGGCCCCGTTTTCCGCCCTGGATACCTACGTAAGACATATGAACGAGCAAAGTCGAAGAGGGTAATGTCCGTTGCTGTGCCTCATGGGAAATCACAGCATGTATTAATAGGTATCTCTCATCAGGGCCTGACTGCAGGTGGCCGGCCATAGTAGGCAATATTGTCGTGGATGAATGCAGGCTAAGATTACAGCAGCATGTTTACAAGAGCTTGACCGGTTGCACAACACCGGGCTGTTGGTGGTACTAAATAAGGTACGGCTTGTGGCCGCCTGCGTGTAACATGCAAATTTCTCAAGAGTCTGCCTGAGTATGGCGCATAAGCGGGTAGGAAAATAGGGTTGAACATGATCGGCCGGGTGAGATGTTTCTCAATGCAAGCCAGGTCGTTCGCTGGACCCGAGGACCCGAGTCGTGGGTTTACACTCACCGATGGGACGGATTGCCGCATGGTAATAAAATTCCTTATGGCAGGTGGTGAATTCCATGTCAAAACACTTGGCTTTTTACACATGTACGACGTTCTTATGCCGCTGGAAACATGGGCTTCGCCGTGCCGTGCCGTGCCTCCCAGGAGAGTGTTTCTGTACTGCTCAGGTTGCACAAGACCGGGGGCATGCAATGCCCAGGAGGGAGACCCTGAACCTAGATTGCGCTTGAGGGAAGGAGAGGGCTCGCTCCTCCTAGGTACGGACTTCTGGTGAAGCCCAAGGGCAAGGTAGGTCTTGTGCGTTCCGGCATCTCACTCAGACGCTGTGGCGGTTTCAAGTGCGGAGGAGGTAGAGATCGGCGAGGGGAGTGGTTTGGTTTGGGGATCTGGCTCGATCTCTGGGAGAGCGTCCAAGGCAGGCCTGGCGTCGCCGACTCGCCGGGAAACGCGAGCCGAAGGAACTCCCGAAAGCAATGTGACCAGCTGTGATTGTTCATCAGCAGGAAGGTGGACTCCCGGGAGGTTGCTCCCGGTTGCAAGCGAGGCGATCACAGCCACATTGACGGTAGCATCGAGAAAAGGGGGCAAGTTGTGTGTTGGTGGAGGCCAGCACTCCTCCTCCAGAATCCCGCCGGCGTGGGCCAAGTTGCGTCGCAGCGTTGCGATACGAGTGCGGTGAAATCGGGCTAGAGAGCCCGAAACCAGGGCGAGGTTGCACCGCTTGTCTGAAGAGGGAAACGTGCTGCCCCTGACTTGGCCTTTCTGGGCGCTGCGCGCCGCCAAGCGAGGTGGTCTGTGCGACTTGGCTAAATGCACATCCAGGTCGTGCAAATAGCCAGCCTAAACCCATTTTGGCCGCACCCGCCACAAGCCAAGTCCGACTGCCAAAGACCTGCCGGCAACCACTGCCATCAACAGCGCCAAATGTCAGTGCATCACTTCTAGGATGAACATAAATTGTGAAAGATTAGTGTAGTAGATATATAAACGTATCTTCCATCGTAGAGAAAGTAGAGCGGCGCTGTTGCGATGCGCAATGCGGTCGTAATCTCGACGGCGGAGGGCGAGGGCTTGGGGAGTGGGAGGCCATCGTCGGTGCAATTCGACCTGTGGCTGGCGTCGAATCGGGTGGCTGACCCCGCCTTCTTTTTTGCTGGCTGGTGCGGCCAAAATGGGTTTAGGCTGGCTATTTGCACGACCTGGATGTGCATTTAGCCAAGTCGGGTCTGTGTTGCTCGGGAGAAGGCCGGCTCGAGGCCGGTTTGCAGACCATCGATGCACTACCGGGGTAGCATCACGCGGAGAAGGAACCGTCACGGAAACGACCCCAGAGAACGGTCGTTGCAGACGGGCAGTTTTGTCGCTTTCGGCTCGGGCGGGAGCTGGGGACGATCGTCAATGACCGGCGCGAGCAGAGCGTGTCGAGACTCGAGAGCGGCATTGACGACTTGACGTTGGGAAAGCGAGTGGATCGGGCGGCAGAGGCGGCGGTTGCGGCGTTGAGGAAAGGCCGAGACTCTGCTGATCATCTTCCCAGGTTTCCGATCTGAGAAGCAGCGATTCGCCAGCCTTCCGCAGGCGGGTCAACCGAACGACCTGTCGATCGAGAAATTCTCCGTGAGCGAGGTCAGGATCCGGCCAGGGCCTGAAAGGCTAAGCTAAAAATGGCACCATGTGGGGCTTGCTTTTCCCAAAGTTCTCAGGCTGTTTGTTCTCTGCCCTCACATGGGGCAAGCACGAGCACAAAGTCGTTGCAAGTTGACAGCTGTGAGGCTGTCATTGTCAAGTTTCAACAAGACCTGGAATCCTGGACATGTGAGAGTCATTCTCCTCGGTTCACCCGGCGGCAGCAGGTGCCAAACCGAGCCGACTCTTCCGGCTCAACAAGGTGTGCGGCAGCTCCTGTGTACTGCGCCCTCGAATCGAGTCAAGTTGACTGCAATATCCGTTCTTCGTTCTCCCTTTTAGTTGGAACCCAGTTGTCGTCTAAAAGAGTCGCACTTTGTTATCCGTACTCCGCACTGCCGCTGGAAACCGCAACATGTCATTGATGGCTCGAAATGGAAGTCGTGTGGTGGGTCCAGCCCTGAAGCTGTAACGCCAAGAATTTCGCTCTTTCTCGGGATCGCGCCCACTCGTCCACTCACCTGAAACACGAAACTCGTGCTGGCGCCGAGTTTAACAAAGACTCAGTTTGAAACACGGCACTCGATCGACGCAGCCGCTGGCCGCAACCCGGGAACGGACAACTCGGCCAGACAATCGGAGTTTCCTTGTGTCTTCACCAAATCCATGGTTTTCTTCGAGCTGTGCTCGGACCGCCTGCCAGCACCTCCAGTTTTCATTACCGACACCACCTGCGTTCATTGCAATCGCTCGCTTTTTGGACAGCGTGACCAGGGCCGCTTCCCGCATCGAGAAGTCCCGCCGTGGATGCTAATCCCTTTGGGAATCGCTTCCTCGTTGTGGTTCTGCGGGGAAGCTTCTCGCAAGATGGACCGATCCTGGGCTGTTCTTGGCAGCCATGCGCGGCAAGGAACTTGGGTCGAGCGAGAGGACTTCCCGAGCCCTCCCCCACGATGGATTTGCTCCGCTCGGAGCGCAGCGCTCAGGCGAGAGTGCTCCGTACCTGCAGTAGCGTCGCCGGCGTGGCTGAGCAAGCCGCCACTGTTTCATGGACGGCACCGTTCCATTGTCCCTTTGGGGGCGTGCTGCGAGCGACGAGTCCGTGAGGTTGCCATGTCTGCAGTGCTCTGCACCGGACATCCGAATCATAGGGGCTGCCTCAGGTCCTCAAAGCTCACTGTCTACTGCACTGGTTGGTCGCTTCAGGTCTTCTTCATGACGGCCCCGATGGCAAGAATAACTGACCCGTCCGCCAGTTAAATCGGCCGTCCGGGGCAAGCAAGACATTGGCTGTCCATTTTCAGCTCGAGCGGGTAACCGATTGGCCATGCAGTCGGCCGGGCTGGAACCGACCCCTGGGCCAGATCTTGACCAACCCCCCTGTCGGCCTCCCTGTCAGCCAACCATGCACGCCAGGGGCAGGGTGCTGCCGCGCTGGTCAGAGCCGCGCGCCACCCACAAGATCCAAACCTGGACGACAGCTTCGACTGGGAGAGCTGTGGGGCATCAACTTCGCCCTTCCCGGTCGAAGAACAGCGAGGGCGTTGTGCAAACCGCGGCCGTCAGCAGAGAAGGTTTTCCTGACAGCCACTCCTCTACCCGGCGTTGCGAGACATGCCACGCTGCAATGTCCCCCTTTGCTCTTTTCGGCAGGGCTGTCGATTCCGACGCTTTCTCATTGGGCTTCGTCTTCTCGGAGATTTGGGATGTTGAAGGTCCCCCGGCGCATCCTGGACTCTCATGGTCACACCCGGGCCCCGGTCATGGGCCCCTCCGCTGTCCGGCTCTTGCAGTCGGTCCCCCCCTGTCGAGTGACATGCCAGGGGTGCTGAGAGTGGGTTGAGTGCCATGTCTGGCTCTTGTTGTTTCTGTGTATATCAACGACCGCCTGCTCCCCCCTTCGCCCTCTCTTTCTCTCTGTCATCAAGCTCGCTGTTTCAAAAACCTTTCTTCGTTTCATTCTTCGTCCGACCAACAGAGGCAAAGTCATTCGCTTCTTTGCCTCACACCTTTCTTTCTTGACCCTTCATTGTCCATACGCTCGTTGGCAAGGCCACAGTTCCTGCCCCAGCTATACTTGAGGGCGCCAGTTTTCTGCCTGGCACACCCAGTCCATCGCTTCTCGCTTCACATCGATTCGAACCAAACAGCAGCTCCCCTTCAATATGAAGACTTTCGTTCCCCTTCTGGCCTTGGCCGCCGGCTCCTCGGCAACAGTAGGTCACTCCTTCACGTCTCTAGCTGGTTCAGACGACTTACACACCCGTCGTGCAGTTCATCAAGGCTCCTCCTTTCACCTGCCCGGCCAACACCGACAACAAGTGTACCGACCAGCAGAAGCCTGGCTTCAGCTGGGACGACCTGGACCTCGGTGATTTCTTCAGCTACAAGGACTTCCACTTCAGTGGCTGGAAGTGCGAGAGCGATGGTGGCAACGTCGGCGGCCGGTTCGCTCCCCGTACCTTCAAGAAGGTTATTGGCGGCACATGCAGCTCGGAAAAGAAGCAGTCCCCGTCGTTCGGCTGCGGCGCGAGCGTCGACAAGTTCTCCCTAGGATCCATCCACGTCAAGCCCGAGTTCGACTGCGATCTCGAGTTCCACTACGACATGCCTGATGGCTCGACCTGCAAGCACCGCAGCCCCTGCAAGAAGTCCGGTACCACCGTGGTCAACAAGCAGTGCGGTGGTGCCAAGAACGTCACCATTGTCTACCCTCCCCAGCCCAACAAGCCCAAGCCGAGCTGCAGCATCCAGGTGCCCACCATCTCCTTTGACTGCAGCACTGCTTCCAGCACGCAGCCCCCCAAGACCAGGACCAGCAAGGCCGCGACCACCTCTACTCCCGCCAAGACCACTGCCACCACTTCCGAGGTGAAGGAGACGTCGACCAAGACGCTCGGCCAGCCCAGCAGCAGCTCCCCGGCTGAGACCGGCAGCTCCGCGACTCCTGGCAGCAGCAGCGGCAGCACTCCCTCCCAGGCCACCAGCACCGCCGTCTCCGAGACCACCAGCGAGACCGTTGCGCCCACTGGGGAGACCAGCACCAGCCCGGCGGGCCAGAGCGGCAGCAGCAGCAGCGAGACCCCTGCCACCAGCTCCCCCGTCACCCAGACCATCACGACCAGCTACGTCAGCACCTCGACCATCTTCACGACCAGCACCTCGACCATCACCCAGTGCGCGCCGACTGTCACCAATTGCCCGGCCCACTCCGTCGTCACCACTGTTGTCACTGTCGCCGTGTCGACCACCGTCTGCCCCGTGACCGAGACCCTGACCACCGTCGTGAGCACTGCTCTCCCTACCACTGCCGGTGCTGCGACGACCACTTCCAAGGCGGCTGCCGGCTCGAGCAGCGCCGGTACCCCGAGCGGTGCCGCCAGCTCGAGCGCTGTCGTCAGCTCGGCCAAGCCCGTCGAGACCCTCCCCTGCCCCAACGTCGTCCCGTCGTGCCTGAACACCTTCCTGTTCAGCGTCGGCTGCTCTGACAACACGGATGCCGCCTGCTACTGCCCGGATGCCACCTTCGTCAAGAACGTCTACGACTGCCTGTACGCCCACGGCGAGACCGACGCCGTCATCGCCGAGGCCATCGCCTACATCCAGGGCATCTGCGGCAAGTGGGTCAACCAGAACCCTGCCATCGCGACCGGCGCCACCGTCACCTCGTACGTCACCGTGACCGCCGCCCCGACCATCGCCCCCGTCACCACCGTCGTCGTTGACGTGACCACCGTCGTGCCCTGCACCAACGAGGCCGGCGAGGTCATCCCGAGCTCCAGCACCACCGTCACCGTCAGCACCTCGATGACGGTACCCCAGGTCGGCTTCACCACCGGCGCCTCGGGCAGCGTCGACGTCATCCCCGTCACCGCCGCCCCGGCCGTCACCAGCGGCGCTGCCGCCACCGGCGCCGCCACCACTCCCGGCAGCGGCAGCGGCAGCAAGACCAGCGTCGCCGTCCCCACCGGCACCGGCTCGCTCCGCCCCAGCGCCAGCACCACCGGCCGCCCCGTCGTCGTCGGCGCCGGTGGCCGCGTCGACGTCAGCCTCGGCCTGGCCGCCGCCGTGGCCCTGGTCGCTGCCGTCGCGCTCTAAGTCGATCACGACAGCCTTCCGTTCTTCTCCATCATCTTCCTCCCGTCCACATCAAGCATGTGACGGCAAACAAACAATCAACATCTAATTCTTACGGTCCTTAACGAAACGCAACGCAACGCGGCATAGCATTTGTATCACGCAGCATTTTTTCCTCAATCAACCCGGCGGTCGGTCTCACAAAGCCTTGGGCGGCTCTTTGTTTGTGTGTGTTTTACTCTCCGTCAACATCGACATTTTCATTTTTTGAATCGTTTTGTTCTTCCCAAGAAAAGCAGAGGGCTGGTATAGACAGACAGACGGACGTGTGTGTATGTGTGCGTGGAGGGGGTGGAGGAGGAACACGGGGGGGGTGTAGGATAGTGGCGGATGATGTGTCTTCGGCCTGTGTGTAGATCTTTTGTTGGGGTGTATACACATCTTACGGCTGGTTGGCGCACGCTGTACATAATAGTTAATATACCCTGAGAGCCCAATGGCTAGACCGCATTGTTTTGTTCATTCTCTGGGTTGTGAAGGGTGTTGATCTTCAAGTGATAGGAGTACAATTTTACTTGGCGAGGGACAACATCAAGGTAACTACCTCGTAGCCCTGAAGAAACAAAGGACAAAGAAGGAGGGGAAAAAGGAACAAAGGCAAAAAGTACAAAAAGCTTACCGTCCAACCCTGGTTACCACGCAACTGAGGGGTGGGCGGCTACGGAAACCCCGCGGGTTTCGCTCCGGTGTGAAGTGAAGTTACCTAGTGAACTCGACGCTGCGGCGGAGTGGCAAGACCACACCACACAGCTGCAGTTGGGTTGACCGACGCGCCAACCAAACCGCCCAGTGAGCGGGTGACAGTTCGAGAGGTAGACCTTCTATATCTAGTGCCGGGCGAGGGGTTGGTTTGTTGGCGGCCTGGTTCCATTTTGGTGTTGAGATGGGATGGAACAGGGTGGCAGCAGCGTCAACACGGCCTGTGGGAGGATGATACCTGTGAGACGATTTGCATGCTGACAATGTTGTTTGCTGTATTGTCCAAAAGTTCTCTATGTCTGGCTAATGACCTCCATACTCATGGAGATAAGTCATATTCTTCGTGCCTGCGTGTTTGATAGAGCATACTGATCCTCATAAATCCTTGAAATGCTCACTGGAATGCTGCCGCCATGCCGGATGCCCACAACTTGTGGGATCTGATCCTGTTCTTTCGAAACCATGGGCCATAGTAATATAACCCCTTGCCGAGTCAGTACCGCCAACTGCCACTCGGCAGCCGCTCACCTTGAGCTGAAGCGCGTGGGGAAGAAAGAGAAAGGACAGCCCAGCATACCATCCGCCGATATCGTACAATACACACCAGGTAGACTTACCTGGATGCCCAGCTTGGGTCTGACTGCATCCCATGTCGTCCAGCCTGCCCGTCGCCAGCAGACAACCGCCTCCTAAACCTTCAAACCACTCCCTGAGCACATGGTCCGTCACCAACTCCGACACACCTTTTCAACAAACGGCCACCCAACCACCCCAACGAGAACCAACAAGACTCTGAACGCAAACAAGAAGTAACCCAGGCAGAGACAAAAGGCCCATAGCGAAATAAGCGAAAACACGAGTATCCGATCAACATACTCGCGCAGCGCATCATCCCCCCACCAAGTTGCGTAAAGCAGTACCGCCCCGAGAACCGACAGCACCGCCAGCGCGAGCAAAAAATACCCCGTCCACAGACTGAACGCGCAAAACCACGTAAGCGTAACCACAAGAAGCGCCAGCGGCGCATACTCGCGCAGCGTCTCCCACAGTCCAGCGTCCACGAAGGCATCCCACAGCGCAAGCCGGGCATCAAGGTCGTCAGCAGAACCGGCGGCATGTATCTCCCCGCGCACGCGGTCCAAACGCTCCAGCCATTGGTTTCTGAGCCGGCGGGTGCGGCAGCCGGACTTGTCGGGCTCGGCGGCGAGGCGCCAGCCAGAGCTGCTTCTCGCAGAAGCGGACCCAGCGCTGGAGGACGCGGTGGGCGACGTCCGGGTCGACGGTGGTGAAGTACTCGCGGTGGCGCTTGCCGCAGGCGCAGCGGAATTTGTAGGCGTAGTTCTCGAGCTCGGCGTGGGCGAGCTTCTCGACGAGCTTGTAGTACGAGGGGATCGGCAGGTCCGGGCGGTCGTCGCGCGGCGGGTGGAAGTTGAGGGCGCGGCAGGTCGAGTGCTGGTTCTTCTTGCGGTTCTCTGGTGTCTCGGCTTGGCCGATCTTGACGATTGGGCTGCCGCCGCCGTCGCGGTGTTCGGCGACGAGGATGTAGACGAAGTCGTCTTTGTCGTTTGCTGCTTTGGGGATGAGCTCGCCTTTGAGTATGCGTTCGATCTTGCTGTTGATTGACTGGGCGGGTGGTTTGTCTGTGGGAGTGGCACGGTTGCTTGCTGAATCACTTGGTGCTGGGCATGTATCCCATTGCGTGATGAGACAAGAAAGAATTTGGCGTCCGACACTATGCCACAGAGCCAACATTGTTGCTGTATGTTAGATGGTGTGTAGGCGTCCCCGGAGTCTCGAAGTTGAAATGATGGGATGCGCTACAAGAACCAGTCCCGGAAGGTGAGAGCACAGGTGAGTGATGAAGGATGGGGTTAGCAGTGTCAACAGCCATGGTTACAGCGGATTATATTTGGATCGTCAGTCTGCCTCTCAAACCTCAGAAATGAGTCTCATGTACTTCGCCCGCGGATGTGCTGCCCTCTGGCCCAACAGCGCTGGGCAGCAAATTGCGTGTCCAGCGACCGCGTCGCTCAGCCGCGCAGACTCACCTGAGGCTGGTGAGGAGTCAAAATCGCAGCTCCGGCTGCGAGGCTGCAAGGCAGTGACGCATGATCGAGAGCAAACACGCCTCTCAAGGGCGGAGCGGAGGATGCCTAACCCAACACCAGCCAGTTTAGAGCTGGAGTCCACGTCAAGTGCCGATTGAGCACGCCCAGGCAGATCTGGAGAGAATTGAGAAAAAGATGAACACCATTTCATTGCTTCCCAGGTTGTCGTCTTGGTTGAGACTCCAGCTTCGTCAGTTTGAAAATTCGGGCTGCGGGAAGGCTCAGCCAAAAAGTGGTTGAGGCTTGGCGCTGGGCAGAGCGACTGCCTCATCGAGCGATGACGTCACGGCTTCTGTTGGGGACGACTCACGACAGAGCCTTTGAGTTCCTCCTGCCCTTGAAGATTCCTGATGAGCGAGGTACACCCTCGGCAACATGTTTCAAGCTTCGTTGTTTCGGTTTGCATCAAAACCTTCACTCAACCGCGATTCATCGAGTGCGGGATGATCACCCGCTGCGTTGCCGCTGCTCGCTCCTCTGATGTGCTCGCGGGACGAGGCTGCATCAACTCCACCTTACCACATTGCCGCGCGCGAGCAGGGAAAAGCCAGCCTCGCCAGCTGCAAGATCGCCGACGTCGATTCCAAACAAAAAGATCCACCCGTTTGAGCGCTCGCTGTTCGGCATCTCGAAGCACAAAATTTTCTTTTTTACTGCTGTTGGTCCCTTCCGCCGCCCCATAACACCGGTTGTCCACTCGGCACATGCAAGCAGTCTTCCCCGGTACCATGTGGTGACCTCCAAAGATGCGCCGGATTCGAACCACCGACTGTTTGAAACCGGCCTACCTACACAGTATGATGCAGCGGCATTCTCCGAGCCCAACATTGATCGCGTGAGCGTCAGCTGGGCGAGCTGAGCGGTGCTTTCAAGCAAGCAATTCCGCGGCATCGGATTCCGGTTCAGGAGTACGAACAAAAAGCCCTCGCTTCCAGCCTCGACAAACAGTGAGCACCGATCCCCGTCCTGCAGTCATGCAGGCCTTTAAATCGCGCGCGCGCGTGACGCCTGAACGGGAAATACCGGGCGGTGACAAAGTTGCATCGCGAAAGCATCACTCGCGGGCCGATGCAATGAGGCCCATCCGGAAGCCTTCCCCCCGCAGGGTGCGCAAGGGGTCGTGTCCCGGGAAATCTTCTAGAAGCCAGGAACGGCATGCCAAGGCCACGGAACTCGGTGAGCATGCTGAGCCTTGTGGATAATGCCAACAAAGAGCTCTTACAGCAAAGCAGATGTAGCAAGCCGTCACCGAGGTTGTTGACAGGCTCGCAACACTGACCGAGGAGATAGAACCTCCTGGTAAGGGGTTTCTTGTGCCCTCGGGATGCCGCCGAGAAATGGCTCAACGCAGTCCGCGCAAGAAATCCATGCTCACGAGGAACGACCAGTTGAAGATCCCCGGCGCCGGCACGCTCCGCCTGGTGATGGGTCGATGGGCTGATGTCCCGAATCCCGACCCCCGGCCGGCGAGAGGTTCCTCAAGCACGGGGCATGTAAAAGTCGGATCCGAAACATCTCCGTGGTCCCTCTGCAGCACACGAATAAAGGTCGGGGGGCTGGTTGCAGAACCCCCGACTACCTAGGCTCCGGACAAGTGCTGGCATCGGCGCGGAATGTTAGAGATCCGCGGGAGTGCACAACTCTATGCTAGGTATGTAAAGAGTGCAAAAGAACCGCCCGATACCTTATGCGGCTTAACCTCCGCACCCTACCTTTCATGCGAACATGACGCTCACCAACATTGGGGTAGCTCGAGGGTACCTAGGTATTGTATTGTACCTGCTTATGGACTGTAGGTACTGGGTCTGGAAAGCGCCATTTACAAACTTCGTGTAGCGGGGCACTCTTGACATTCTGGGATCATGGACATGGAAGGTTCAAATGGACTCTTTTTCAGAATTGTCTCCACCTTGCAGCCTTCCACCATCACGAAACGGGTTTCGGCAACAGGCAACACTGCAATTCCGACCAGGAACCAGCTCACTGTGAATTTCATCTGCAATTGTTGGACCTGAACCCGCGAGGCGCTTGAACAGCACAGGGAAGCCCCCAAGTCGCAAAATTAAACTGCACCGTCATGGCCGCAGGACGCAACCGCGCCCGATCGGGGCAAACGATGAGTCAATAAGACGCAGCTGTCATCCGAGGCAGCTATGATTCGTCCCAATGTCCCTGTCGAAGTCGGCTAGCAGGATCGTCAACAAGAGAGCAGTGTTTGGACGACTACAACCGTTAGACAATGCAGACTCGGCCCAGAGCTTACTCAAGCGGTCGGCATTTTGGCCCTGCAGAAAGCCGATGTACCGCCAAGTACCTTCGCTGTACCGTTTTGCGCCGGCGTATTCAAGCTTCATTCGACGGTTTCGACCAGACTAAGCAGAGCAACCTACAAATCGATGGTTTTCCGGCTCGATGGTGCCGCGCGTAGACCGCTCCCCTTCACTAAGAGCCCCCAGCCGATTGATTGACTACATCTCCATCGTCATCGAGTTTCTTGTCGAACGATGTCGAAAGCGACAACATCAGGAGAGAGGCCCTGGGACAAGGCAAAAGTGGGGACGCCTTTTTATTGAAGTCGCCGCATTTCTGGTTTGCAGTCTGGAGTTGGGATCGATCGATATCAGAAACCCCAAAACCGAGCAGGGATCGACAGGCCATCCTCACCCAAGCGGGGTCCCTCGAGTTTCTTGAGTGCCCAAAAGTCGCCTCGAGCAGGTCATTCTCGATCATATGGACGTCAGCCCTCCCGTACGGCTCCGCAACCGTGGTGATCGGGGAAGACCCCTTGTCAGGGAGTCAGTACAAGCCGGAACCCGACCCCACTGCCATGTACGTACTTTGCGGCAAGCAAAGCCCGTCGCGAGATGAGCGCGCTCTCGGACATAACGAACAGGCCGACCGTTGATACCACCCAAACGCGCGCACACGGCGCAGGCCTTCCCAACCCCGAGCCAGCACTTCCATGACGGCGCATCAGCACTGCCGAGCGCACAAGACATGCTGCATCACCCCTGGCTACTCGTCTTCTTCCTCCACTCCTTCCAACCCCAGCCCCTGGTTGTCTCGTCGACGCAAGTCTCTGGGCGGCCCATCCTCCCCAGCCCTGCTCCAGTATTATTAATCGCCCATGCCCGCTCTCATCTGCTGCTTATTGTGCACTCGCCTTTTTGCTCATGGTGAAAACGGAGTGTCCTGAGTAAACCCCGTTGCGTCTTCTTGGCAGTCCTCCCACTTATACATACATGGTGCTTGGCCCCCCCCCCGCGCGAGCTAGATCTCACTTCCACCCTGATCTCACCTCTTGTATCTCTCACTCTGCCTGGGCCTTACAAGTGTCCAATTCCCCTCTGCTACAATGGACAGTTTACCCACACCACCCAACGAGGAGGTCGTCAGGCCCCAGTCCCTGAAGCGGCCTCATGCCGTGTCGAAGTCCATCAAGACGGTACACCGGACCTTGAAACGAACGACCACACACGCCCACCCCCCGTCACCAGCCCGAGACACCCACTCACAACACGGCGATGGGAGGCATAAGCGGGTATGGAAGGCCTGCGAGAGGTGTCGCATGAAGAAGACAAAGGTACGCAGCCCATGCCTCTGTTATCGCCAGCGAGCATCTCGACTGACACACCCCCTCAGTGCGATGGCGAGTTCCCCTGCAAGAGGTGTAAGGACGACGGGTTGATCTGCACCGCCGGGACTCGGAAGAAGACCGAGTACAAGCAGCTACCGCCGGGGTACGCCGAGGTGCTGGAGAACACGCAGTTTGTCCTGATCGCCACGGTACAAAAGCTCTACTCGATGGTGCGCAACGGCGACCCGTGGGAGCTGGGCGAGCCCGAACTCAACGACCGCGGCCAGCCCGTCGTCCACAACGTCGCCGCCAAGCTCGGCTGTCTGCGCCCGAACAGCGACCTGGACCTCCCCGTGCACTCGATATTCCCCGAGGACGAGGCGGGCATGGCCGAGCTGGCGAGGCAATTACAGGAGCACGCGACAACCTCAACACCTGCCAACGGTCCATCATCACAAAACAGCAGCGCCGAAGCGAGCAACACATACCACCACCACCACCACCACCACCAGACCGACCGCGCCAGCTCCTCCGCCGCCGCCTCCGACGCAGAGCACTCCGACCTCGACCTCGACACCGACTACCGCCGCGCGGCCTTCGGCGGCGCCGCCAGCACCGTCAGCCTGTCCCCCGCCAGCCTGAGCTACGCCGACTTTGACATCTCCCCCTCCGACACCGGGTTCCCGCCCACCAGCCAGCAATCTCCCGCGCTACCCACACATCCAAATAGTTTCCAACAGCAACAGCAGCAGCAACAATGGGCCAACAGCAGACCGACATCAATGGATTTCAGCACGCAGCCGCAGCTGTGGATGGCGGCGAGTCAGGGGTTTATGGAGCCTGCGGATGTCATCAACTCTGGGGTGCTGGGGAGTAGTTATGGGATTAAACCGCAAGGTTTCTCGGCGTCGTGTCGGAATCCGGGGGTGATGATGGGCATGGGGGATCCGATGATCTTTTCGGGGTATGATGAGGATGCTTTGAGGCCGTTGTTTTCGGGGGGGAATATTTGAGGGTCTGAGGGCTTAAGGGTTGCTGTTTCTTTCAGGGGTTGGAGTTAAGAGGTATTCTGGGTGGGCTGGGATGGTTTCATTGTTTGGGCAGGGCGTTTGGGGTACACTGTGCTCCGGGGCGACATCATAGACTTGTCACTTCAGTCATGGTTGGGGACCGGTTGGCTTGCCCCTGGATGGGCGTGTACAATTACTGGGGATATCTGTGGGTGGACGCATTCAGGGACAAAGCCCAGTCCGAGTTGGATTCGCCGACTGCTGGCTCTCACTACCTACTGATAATGTCAAATGACAAGGCGAATATTCCCAACTCTCAGTTTGGACTTTCTTGCTTTTTTTCCTGGTGTTGCTTGCGGCCAGGCACGCGTCAACATCTGGCGGAGCAAATCCTCCCAACCAAACATTCATCTCAGCAGGATGCTGTAACAGCGGCTCAGCAGCGGACGCATGACGACCAGACACAAGAATCTCATTTCACCATGAACACACTGCGTGGTACGCAGTTCACGGGGCTGGTCGACTTGCACAGCCCCACCCGAAACGGACAATGATCTTTCACTGTCCTCGAGGGTCGAGGGTCCCGCCGTAACCAGCCGAAAAGTGCCCGAACCCACGGGCTTGGGTTGCAGTTGCAGGGGCTGTGGTTGGCTGGTTTCCGCTTGTGAAGTGCTGTGAATGGAAGGGCACAAGGGCAGTTCATTGTTCCGTCTCCATGCACGGATCTCCCCTGATTGAAGGGCGAAAAGAGGAAGAAGGGTTTGTAAGCAAGCAATTGTGATCGATAATCAGGGCCTGAATAATCACCATCTCTCGTCGGTTTTTACAGCACAACTGAAGAGCAACTCTGTGTCAACGTTAGGGCACAGAGCAATAACTACAAGGATGATGGCCTGATACTGCCGACTCGATCGACTCGAAACAAACCCTCCAGTGTCGGATCAGGCGTGCATACGGCCCTTGCCTGTTTGGGAAGCAATATCACTTGGAGTCGTCGTCATGCTTGCGAGCAAAGCCACCGCCTGTAATCTCGGAAGCGCTCACTGCTGAATACGCGGGACGAGAAGGAGGCGCAAACGCGGGTACACGTCTTGGGCTTTTCTTGGGGTTCTCTTGGCTGTTGGCTTGGGGGCCGACTTCATCGGATTTCCATTGATGAACCCCAACTCAAGTACTGAATTGATGAGTTGGCCTTTTTGTTTGACAAGTCTTTCGGGCATTACTATGTCCCGTTTCGTCGGCCGAAACAGACGGCTCCGTTTGCGAAGACGAAAGCGAATGGTGGGAGAAGACCCCGAATTCGACTGTCGGAGTTTCAAACGCTCCGAGCCCCGTGCCGTTGGAGACGGCCCCGCGGCGCCGGGCGGCACCATGTGCCCGCACGCCCCACTTGTAAGCCCGTCCAGCTTCGGACTTCATCAAAAAAGTGGCATCAACAGCTTCATGGGTCCAGCGAAGGAGCAGCGCGGCATTGTTGATAAACCGCAGAAACTTCATTCCACAGACTCAATGGACAAAAGTCGAATAGAAATCTGGCTGGTGATGACGGCTCGCCGAGCCATGATTCATCTTGATGCCCAGAATCCCCCTCCCTTGGCAAGAAAGGCCCAGGTCGCACAACCCCAATTGCAAGCGGGGAAGGATGTGTGGCAGACCGTCACGACTCATCAGACACCAATGACAGCCTCAGATTGGGATGCCAATCAAAAAGCCGAGCCGCTTGGCCTGGCCCTGCCATGCCACGCGACAGGACAAATACCTGGCCATTCCCGGCCATACCCTTCCAGCAAAAGCACGGCCGTTTTGTCTGCAGTCAGACGGCGGGTCCAAAGCAAAAGGAGCGGAAGAGAGAAGAAGACCTGAGAAGCGATGTTCGAAATTTTCGGGGTCGCCCGTGACGGGCTCCGGGCTAAATCCGGCGGGTTAACTCCGTTGGCCGTGATGAATCATCGGCCGGTGTCGACCATAAAACTGTCCGGACAGGGGTCGGTTCTTTTCCGTGAGCCAGTGAAAGCCCGTCAATGTCATTTTCGATTCCGAGTTCGACTCCTGATGGGGGATATCGCCGAATGCTGATGGAACAACCTTTCTTTGATTGTGCGATATCCGTAACGCCGAATCCTTCAGGTTTTGATAGTTTCACATTTGACTCGGGCGATCTCTCCATTCGCAAACCCAAACGGGAAAGGACGCAGGCCCGCAAGGTTCTCGAGGAGAGGGGCACCCTTTTTATGAACATCTGATAACGTTAAGCGTCAAGCCATCCGGGTGGCTGGGCCTATCTCCGAGAAGAATCAGATGTCAGAAAAGAGGTGGAAAGAAGAAGAAAGAAAACAAGTTTTGCGAAAAGGAGGAGCCATCGGTGATCTGGTGGACCTCCGTCATTTTGCAAAGTCCCACGGAGCCGGCCCCGGGGCGACAAGATCGGTCCGCGGTCCGCGGGGCCAAGAAAACGTGTCTGCCCGCCGAGCATCGCCAAGCCGGATTGGCCAGCACTCGCCCTGGCTCCGTTCCCCGAACCGAATGCGAAAAAAGGCTGTTTCTTGGCAGGTCCAAAACGCTGGCTCGCTTCGCTCGGTTTTATCATCATGCAAGTCGTATCCACCGTATTTGAACGACTGTGCATCTTTCGGGTCCCGTCTCACTCAGCCACAGCGGTAAATGAGATGAGCTGAGACACTTGTACGGAGTAAGGCACTTTTCTCTCATCAATAGGAGCGCGCCACGGTCCCTTTGATGACGAACCGCTACCTGCTTTTGCCGATTTGGGAATACGCCCTCGCCTGGGCGCACGGATGACGGGTGCACCTGAAACGGACGGGCTTGGTCGATAGGTACTTCGAGTGACTTTGCCAGGGAAGAGAACGAAACGTCAGACACTTCCACGCGCCGATCAAAAAGCTTCAACGCCCGCGTGTCGGGAATACTGCGGGATTGATTGCGATGGAAGCGAGCGCAACACCGAAAACCTGTCCGAAGATCTGGCTGCTCCCTCCATCGAGACGCAGCTGCGTATCCGTACTCGTCTGACGGTGACGCTCAGCCCTACAGGACCTCACTGAAATATCGTGCATACACATACAAAGGGCAGCCACATCGATCAATCAGATACCACCAGGGAGAGATGCAACTTTGGAGGTACTGTGCTTGTATTGTACAATACCTACTTCGTGAGCACCTCACCCTGCTTGTTAACAACACTTAAAAGATGTGTAAGCGCGCCCTTCACCCGACATCAACGCATCTCACTCAGACTCGCCGTATTCAAGACACAAAAAGCCTGTGTCAACCAAAAGCACGCCTTTCCCGTTCCAGTAGCCCGAGAGTCTGCACGTCTGACCGGACCAGGCCGCCGATGAGTGATGTCGCGGCTCCAATCGCGAACTTCGAGACACGTTAGAGAGTTACCATGATACCATCTCGTTCCGGAGTATAGTTAGGTCACAAAGGAGACCTGTTGAGCAGCGTGAAAAATGAGAAGAAAAATGAAAAAAAAGTAAAGAAAGAAAGAGAAAGAACGGAGAGAGAAACGAGTCAGCTAAATCACCAGCTGAACCAGACTCCTCTGGAGGATTTGTGCTGACAGCTTGAAGTGGCCTTCCCAATCTCGCGCGATCCGATCCGATGAGATGAGATCGCATCAGACCGGATGAAGTCACGATAACGAGCGTGTGGCGAAGACGATGGTACCTACTGTTGAGTCCGAGGTTCGTTCGGACTGCCTACATTTGGGTTCCCCGGATGTGTAAGCGGAGGGCTTTCCATACAGGGGGCTGACACTTGTGATACCTTCCTCCTCTTCGACGGAGGGATTACATGACCTTACCATGGTGCTCTCGAGATAAAAGGATCGAGACGGTGCTCTCATCTGAAGTGGACCACAAGTTCACAACCATCCGTGATGCACTGAGCTCCAGAAAACCTTTCCAGACGGATATCATCACATGTGAAGAACAACCTCATACCTGCCACAATTCAGTCAATATGATGCAGCCAGATATATCCAAAATCCCCCATTGCCAATCTCGCCCTCACTTCGGGATATCAAGACATCTCTCAAGCCGTAAAGAACCAGCCATAAGAACCGAACAATGACCTTTCCAGAACCCGACTCGACCCAAGAAAAGCTCCAACCACAAGCCCAGACAACTCTATCGATGAATATCCACCCTCTCAACCCTCCTCACATCATCCGGCATCCGCGTAATACACAACGCGACACAAAACTCGCCCCACTCCCCCCTCGTGGCCTCGCGCACGGCGTCCTGCAGGTCGCGCCCGTACTGCTCGCGGAACGCGCGGCGGACGAGCGCCATGTGCGTAGGGTCCCAGTGGTAGCGCACCAGCCTCGAAATCAACAGCTCGCGGCGCAGCTCGTCGCGGCGCGAGGCCGTCAGCGCATGGTGGAGTAACATGGCGTCGCGGACGGGTTTGTTGATGATGCCGTTGAGGATGTGCGCGAGGACTTCGCCCTGTTTTAACTCCAAGTCAGCATCATCTCACAAAAAAGACATATGGGGAGGGGAGGGGGAACGTACGACCAGGTTCCCGCTCTTCTTGAGCGCGTCCTTGGCAAAGTTGGCCCCCTTGTACTTGTTCTTGTACTCCCGCAGCACCTCTCTCAGGTGCGCGTCGCTGCGCTGCGTGACGATGGAGATCATGAGGCTCTCGCCGCCCTTTTCGCTGCGGACGGCGTGGTGCAGCTGGCGCACGTCGTCGTCGACCAGGTCGTAGTCGATCCTCAACGGCCGGCCGTACGCGTCCTCCTCCTCCATGCGCTGCTCCTCAAGCACCAGCAGCACCGCCTTCTTGAACTTGTCCTCCTTGAGCTCCGTCTTCATGCACTTGACCAGGCTGTTGGCGTACTTCTTGTCGCTGAACCCCTCCTTGATGCGCCGGATCTCGTCGTTGGTGCGCCCCATGAGCGCCTCGATCAGCAGCTCGCGCCGCGTCTTGTCGCCGTGGTACCAGAAGTTGGCCCAGTACGCCTCCGACTCCCAGCGGCCCAGCGCCGTGGCGTAGCACGCCTTCATCAGGTTCGGGTCCTCGTCCTTGAGCCGCGCCCGGATGTGCTTGGCGATGTTGACGCCCTTGCGCTCCGTGCCCGTCTTGACCAGCCGCTTGTACTCGACCCGCAGCTCCATTACCTGCTCGTGCGTGAGCCCCGGGAGGATCTCGATGAGCGGCTCAGTCTCCGGGGCGCGCCTCTCGCCCTTCAGTGCCTTGGCGAGGCGGGCCGCGTCGTCCGCCGGGTCGTTGAAGCGGGCGCGGCGGACGCGGCGTTTTTCGCCGGCGCGCTCGTCGTCGGAGCCGATGGGGGAAAGCGCCTCGAGGATCTGAGGGGTGGCTGAGGGGAGGAGCATTGGGGACGGCATGGGAGACATGGACTGATACGTCCCGTGATAGGCCTCGAGAAGCGGGGATGCTGGGGCAGACGAGACCGACAAGGAGGCCGAGTGGTGCGGGGTGTTGACGGTCAAGGTCGACATGCGCCCGGTCGGCGGCTGCGGTGACCGGTCGCGCTTCATGGCTGACTTCATCGGCGAAGGCGGCCCCGGGCTGGGTGAGCGGCCGGGGCGCCCTCCTGGACCGACATCCAGATGGGTTGCGCTGTACCGGGGCTCCTCAGGCGGCCTGGCGTACTCCCACGGCTTTGGCTGAGCATAAGTCACAGCAGACGGAGGAGACTCTGGACGGTCATGCTTGGATGGTCCGGGCAGCTTGCCGTACGCCAGGTCTTTCTCCAGCTTTTCCTTCTTGCGGCGGCGCTCGCGCTCCTTGTCCGAGTCGCGGTCCTTGCTGCTCAGGGAGTCACGCGACTGCCGCGGCGAGCTTGGTTCGACGGTCTTGATGTTGGCGTACTTGGCGGGGAGGAAGATATCAGCGCGCTGACGGGTTGTCTCCCGGTCCGAATCGCTGCGATGGCGCTCCTTCTCACGGTCCGAGTCGCTGGGGTGATCACGTCGCCGATCATTCTCATATCCATACTCAACCGCACGACGAGCCTCAGCATAGGGATCCTCGCGGTCATTAACGGGCTTTTCGCGTGGCGGAGGGCGGTAGTAGGTGTCGTCGTCGGCACCCTGCGGCCACTGGGACAGGCGCTCATACTCATAGGCGGTGGATGACGGGGTCGGGAAGGCGTCGGTGGAGCTCGGATACGGCACGGCGTCGACGATGTTTGGCGAGGCGCGCGTGCGGCTGCGGTCGCGGTCCTCGTCGGCGACGCGGCGCCCGGGAGAGCGCGACCGGGCGCGCCGGCCGCCGTCGTCAACCTGCAGCGACATGTTGATAACCGCCAGATGCTAGGTTCGCGTCCTGCAGCGGGAACCGACGGATCTTGGAGTCGGTATTTGCTGCTTGCAACCACCCGGGACTGCGGGGTGAAGCTTCACGCGTGGGGCCGAGACACGGGTCCGGAGTTCGGCGAGAGGCGGTCCCGTCGGCGATGACACTTAAAATATCGGACAACACAGCGAAGCAACCCACGGGCAATGACCTGCGATGTCTGTGGCCGCTTGACGAAGGGTATTTGAAATATTTTTTAACCACAGTGGGAGCGACAAGTGGACATGTCCTGGGCAAAGAAGGCTGAGGGACGGAGTAGGGCAAGGCCAAGGAGGGGCTGGCCTGGCGTGTGATTGGGGGCTGCAACCTCGAAGGCGCCGGCCCCATGAAACGCCAGTGACGGGTGGACCCCGATCTGACATTTGTGCTGCTGCCTGCCATTGGAGATTGCCATGTTTGTTGGGGGGTGATTGCCGACGGCTGGCTTCCGCTCGGTGTGGGAAGGAGCGGGGAGCGGTGCATGCCGCGAGGCTGGTGATCGGCTGCAAGGCAGGCGCGGTGACTTCCACTGCATTTCTGCTGTGTCCCCGAGCCGTCAACAAGCTGCCTCTTTCTGGCGGAGGATGGCGAAAGCCGAGAGAACGGGCAAAGCTCGTCGGCTTGGCGTCCGGATGTGGACGAGTGCCTGCTTGGCTTGCTTACGGCCCGGGATCGACTCCACAATGGCCCGGTTCCGTCTCCGGGGCGGAGCCGATGAGATTTCCTGTCAGCCCTAGGACCTTGCCTGCCGTTGGCATGCCCTCGTGAGCGTTCCGGTGGCGAAAGGACGCACTGTCTCCATCCGGGGGCTGGCTGTGCCATCGCGGGTCTGAGAAGAAGAGGACATCCTATGCCTGCATCACTGTCCACAAAGATAAGGTAAGTGCGTGTCACGGTGTCTACCTCATCTTCTGGGGTTAGACCAATCGCTGAGCCTGCAAGATGTGGTGTCATCCGACCTCCTGCGTCTTGTCGGTTTTGTTAAAACAAGAGAAGAGAACAGCTCTGCTCTTCATGCAAGACCCGGTGCCATTTCTGCTCGCTCGTAACTTCGTTTGGCGTTGATACAGGCGTTGATACATGGGATCCCTATGCTGCACCCAGTGGTGTCGCTCTAATAGATGGAACACTGGCAAGCCCCCTTGGCGAGGGAGACTCCTCAGCGGAGTAGGAAGAGGTGGTTTGAGAACAGGAAGAAGCGAGACCGGTCTGGCAAGCATCACGCTTTAGCGCTCCTTTATACCAAACGTTTCTCGTCCCATGTCCCATCTTCCTCCTCGAGATCTGCTCGGATGGAAACTGGGGGTTGGTCTGTAGTTTCTTCCAGTCGAATAGCCCCTTGTCTGTAAAGATGGAATCAGTCCCGGTCAGTCACCTGAAGTCCTTTCCCTGGAAAAGTGGAAGGCGACACGCCTCGCACAGATTGGATGGGAGACCTACCTCCGGAAAAGACTCCCCCACGTCTCCATCACGACCACAACCGCCAGAAAGGCTGCTACCAAGAAAACAACAAGCATATCGTTGCGCTCGTGCGGCGACGGGTCATGGTGGCACGGCATGCCAGGGCGGGGCGGCCGAGTAGCTTCCATCCCCAATGGTTCCAACACCACATCGGCCTCGTTTGGATCCGGACGTGGGACATGTATCACGTCGGCTGTTGGTGGTTCTCGATCCGGGAGGGGGGATGGTGGCTTATGCGTCCTGTGCTTGGACAGCGGAGGGAGAGGCGATTCAGGCCGATTCCTGCCTCTGGGGTCGTGCCTGTCCCTCCCTGCTGCCTCGTTCTCGTCCAGGTACGTCGTCCATGTCCTGCGGGCTGTCGGTACGCTGTCGGCAATCCCTGGGGCGGTGTCCCGCCGTGCTACCGCACCGCCGGCTGTCGGGGCACATATCGTGAGCTGTGCGGCGCTCAGCGCGAGGCAAAGACTGCTTATTCTCATCGCAGTAGGGAATCGATGGTCTCGGCTGGGTTGAAGTCGAGTTCAGCGATGTGTCGGTTCGGTTTGGCGTGACGGGTATTGAGGGTCAGAGCCCGGGTCTATATAAGAGGGCAGTGCAGGCTGGAACAACACTGCCGGCAAAAGGCGTGCCGCGGAAATGTATTGATGGTACCTGGCGTAGGCACCAACACCGGCACAGGGGTTATTAACAAACACTTTCGGCGTCGTTTTTGATTGCCGCAAACTCTGAAAGCCGAATTAAGGAGGTAACACAAAAGGTACAGAACTTCAGGAGGAGTGACTGGGGCTTTTAAGCTCACCCGCCTCAAGGCGCACCCCGCGCATCGCGGCCGAGGAACAGGACGGGTTGGGCTTGGCGCCGGTACGGTCTAGACCACCTGGACCTTCACCGAGGCACCACAACCCCGACGCTTGGTGGCCCTGGACGCTAGTGCCGGGACATGAAGCAGACAGCCAGTCAGAAGCTCCATGTTTCGCAGCCACCCAGCTGCTGCAACATGGTCCAGCTTCGTTGCGTGATTCCCACCTTCCTGAGCATCCCACGCGCTTGGGGATCAGGAGTCAGGACCACCGAACCAGCAACTCCGAGCATCCCTCCGACCGGCTTTTCTTGGCCAGATTGCTTCGTGTTCCTAAACTCTTGAAACTTCAGACGCTGGCTGTGCATCTGAAAATACGAGCAGGCCTGAACCGGACGGCGGTTTCCGCAAAGTGGAGAGGCTTGACTGAAACCCTTGGTCTCAGGATCTCAGCCCGCGCACGTGGGCTGACTATCGATTGCTGGGACACCGAAACATGGAATTGCCGGGATGTGTGGATGCGGAAAATGACCCGGTTCCGTACCCCCGAGTGGCTGCATGACAGGCCAGAGAAGGGAAGACTGAGCAATGTCGAGGTGCCGCATCCTCGCCGTTCGACATCGAGGGTCAAGCTCTTGCAGGAACTTCCATTGAGCGGGGTTGAGGGTTCGATTCGGGCCCGCCCAGCCAGTGAGTACGGATAACGGCAAACAAATCGTGCGATGATGCCTCAGGGCCTCCAAGCTCCCCCTCGCTGATCTGCTGAGCGAAGCTGGGAAGAAGTCGGTCTTGTGGTTGAAGCTGAGTTTTTAGGTTGGTTGCGTCAAAGCCATGGCGGATTGCCCATCGATCGAGCTGGGCAATGGTGTGCCCGGGCCCCATTTGCCCCGGTCTCCAGTCTCCACACCGCATGCTAAGAACTGGCCCAAGCGTCCAGGCACCGCAGACCCACCTGACCGGACACAATGAGCGCCAAACAGAAGCTTGTTTCTTTGCGATGTTCAGGGGTAGCTGCAGCCACCAACAAACATTCAAAGACAGGCCGTGTCTGTGCGCCGCTCAACGCCTCGTCCAACATCGCCGGCATCGAGTACATGGCGCACCATCCGCTGTGATCCATGGCCCCTCCATCGGGTCTCCATCAATCGGCCATCCCCTCCGATTTTGAGACGCCGTTCCCGCCCCTCGTCCGCTCGTCCACCGTCCCCGCCGGCCTCAAGTCGCACCGCGCCGACCCCTCGCACTTGGCCCCCGAAGACGCCTACGGGCCCTTCTCGTCGCCGCGCCGTCTGGGGTCATACGACAGCCGCGGACATGGCTCTGGCACCGATGCGCAATCCCAGCGCATCAGGCGCAAGGATCCCAGCCGGAGCCGGAGCAGGAGACGGAAGCGCTTTCAGAAGCTGTTGTGGGTGAAGCAGTCGTGTGGGTATCACCTATTTTCAGCGTAGCATGGAGATCAGAAGACTCATGTTTGTTGTGCAGACCCCGACAACTACACGGACCAGGCGACGTTCCTCGAGAACCTCCAGCGCAACCCCCGAGTCCGGCCCTACGATTTCTGGCCCCTGGTCGCCGACTCGACCGTCATCGTGCAGCACGTCTGCTCCGTCATCATCTTCATCGTATGCTTCGTGGGCATCTTCCAAGAGCGCGTCAGCCCCGTCTCGGTCGTCGGATGGGGCAGCTTCGCGACCTTCGTTGGCTGGCTGCTATGGGACTGGTGGGTCACGCAGGAGACGCAAGGCCACCCCGGGGACGACGAGGCCAGGGCGCGCGGGCGCGCCTACAGGGAATACCGGCCCCCGCGCCGCCAGGACTCGTCGGGTGCCGATCCGTCGATGCTCAACGCCAGCACCGTGAGCATCTCGAGCATATCGAACCTCCCGTCCGCAGCGAGCTCCACCTCGAACCTCCTTCAGGAACCCCAGCGCCCGGCCCCACCGCTGGGCAGCACCACCGACAGCAACGGCCTCCTCGTGCCGATCCACGCCCACCCCCGCTCCGTCAGCTCCGCGAACTCGGTCGCATCCCACGCGAGCGCCGCCAACAGCCCAACCTCCACAACCCCAGCACCCCGCCTCGGCGGCCCGGACGGTCCCGCCGGCGCCAACACCACTACCACCACCACCATCGTTCCCTCATCCCCACCAGCCCGCAACAGCCGCGCCTACGTCCGCCTCAGCACAATCAAGTCCGCCATCCTCATCTACTTCACCCTCCTCGGCCTCTCGCCCATCCTCAAGTCCCTCACCCGCTCCACCTCGTCCGACAGCATCTGGGCCATGTCCTTCTGGCTGCTGGCCATCAACATCTTCTTCTTCGACTACTCGGGCAGCAGCTGGGCGACAGGCGGCAATGGCGTCGTCGGCGGTGGAGGCAGCGGAGGCACGCGCGGCAAACGCATGCCTGTCGCCTCGCTCTCCACCAACGCAGCGCTCATGGCCTCGACCGTGCTCGCCAGCCGGCTGCCGTCCACGGGCCAGGTTTTCAGTCTGACGCTGTTCAGCATCGAGGTGTTTGGCTTGTTTCCCGTGTTTCGGCAGTATGCGCGGCATCGGAGCTGGCGGTATCATGTTATACTGACCGTGCTGCTTGTGCTGGGTGCCGGGGGAGGGGTGGGGATGATACTGGGTGATGAGAGGGGCTGGCCGTGGAAGAAGGGGTTGTTAGGCATGGTGGTGGGGTGCTTGATTGCCGCGCTGGCGATGGGCGGGTGTAGTTGGTGGTTGATTGGGTTGCAAAAGTACAAGAATGAGATTTATGGGCCGTGGGATCCGGCTAGGCCTATTATTATTAGTCGGAGGCATTGGGATGATGAGTAGGGATGGTTTGGTAGTTTTTTTGGTTTTGAACGTGATGATATCCGCGCTTGCGGAACCAGGTGTGTTCTTTGATTCAACGTGAAAGAGTGACTCTGCCCTGTGAAGACCCTGGGTCCTACTTCTGTTTTCTTGCCTCCTTCACCCCTTCAGTGTGTAAGCCTGTAGTCTTCTTCTTGGCCACTCAAGCTTGTGAACCACTTGGTATAGGGTTCGCGGCCGATCACAGTCGGCCCTGTCTGTCGAGGAGTCATCACCGCCCTCTGACAGCCCGCCATACTGATCAGTAAGACCCGCTCGAGTCAGCCTCACTTGAGGGTTGCTCGCCATCTAAGGTTGCCCAGTGTTGGACGGGAACTCAGCTCGTGGATGATGCGGGCGATACCTGCGGCGCGTTCCATGACGAATCAATGGAGCAGCGACCCGCGGTTTCGCCCGCCACCACGGGTTATCATCACGGTTCCGTGACACCGGCCTCGTGTCCATCCCCTAGAGTCCAACTTCATCCCCCAGAAACCCACCTCATCACGCCGCCGATGATGTAAAACCGATTTTGTCTGCCGAGTTCAGACTGGAAGTTGTCCCCAGGATCCAACTTCATCACGCCGATAATGAGAGTCGATTTTGTCTGCCGCCGAGTTCAGACTGTAAAAGTCCCCCAGAAGCCCACTTCATCACTGCGGTGATGATATGTCGTGTTGTCTGCTGCCGAGTTCAGACTAGAAAAGTCCCCCAGAGTCCCACTTCACCGAGAGTCGATTATTTGTCTGCCGCCGAGTTCAGACTGGAAGCGGTCCCCTGGGACTATGCTTCATCCCCCAGAAGCCCACTTAATCATTCTGTGATAATATACCGACTTCGTCTGCCGAGCTCAGACTGGAGCTGTCCCCCAGAGTCCCACATCCCCCAGGAGCCCACTTCATCACTCCGGTGATGCTATGCTGATTTTGTCTGCCACCGAACTCAGACTGGAAGCGGTTAGTCTTTGCGTTCTTGCAAGCTGCTCGAGGAAGAAACGTGAGAGGAATGACTTGGCCCACACCCTCCGCCGGGCAGCGTCTCTCTCATAACAACGTAGGGAAGGAAGGCACAGCCCCCAGTCCAACACGCCCACCTGCCTAGAACTACTGAAAAGCGGACTGACCTATATGGTGCAAGTTTTTGGGACCGACCCCCAAGCTGATGATGAGAACCCAAGAGTCGAAAGTCACTGCTGAGGGGCCCACCGAAGCCTTCGATGCTGACAAGACAACCGCCGAGATCTGAATGGCCTGACTTGTGAGCGGTTGAAAGGGTCAGCAAGTCCTCTTTTTATAGACACTCACAGCCATTTGCTGGGACGTCACCGATGCGTCTCCCCCCGCCAGCGCACCCCGAGGTACCTAATCATGGGCCGAGAATTACGTCCTGGCGCAGTGGTTCTGACAGGCACTTGAGGACTGAGAAACGTCAGTTCGGATCGAGTGTGGCCCAAAGCACATCATTCTACTTGTCTGACCCTTCTACTGGGATCGAAGAGCTTCCACCTTGTCATGCGCTGCAGGATATTTGCATCCCTCTTCTAATAATTTGTCTCACTTCCACGGCCGTTTTCGTCAACTTTCACCTGACATCGCCCATGGCCATCGCCGACGCACGGGTCACGGACAGTTGCGTTACCCGCCAAGGCGTCATATTCTTGCAAGTCCCTTCCATTACCTTCCTTCCCCTCTCCGTAACACCGCAAACAATGATGCTGCTTGACAGGACAGCTAAACCGCAGCAGCATCATGACAACATATCCCGTGCGTGCAACGCCGAAGAGTCAAACCAACAAGTCCGTCATGACTATGCAGCACTCTACCCCCCCTTTCTGCCATCGTCACCACCAGCTGCAAATGGCCGTCTGCTCAACTATGTCACCATGAGAAGGTTGATACTTGGTACCAAATAATTCAGAAGCAACCAAAGAATTGTACAATGAGCACCATGCTGTTCCATAAATCCCATCACCTACCTAGGTGTGTTGGGTATGCATACGTGGGGTAGTCATGGAGACAATGATGTGAAACTCGCGAGTACTTCAGGGTGATGTTTCGATGTTGTTGCATTCCCGATCCAGGAGGTGCCCCGGGGCTGTCGATAATAAGTCCACTTTCAGCGTAATACTCTCAGCAAATCAGAAAGCGTCAGTGGTTTAGTGGTAAAATCCATCGTTGCCATCGATGGGCCCCGCGTTCGATTCGCGGCTGACGCATTCGTTTTCGCCGTCAGCAGGACCTAGCATTCCTTTTTCTTCCTTTTTCCTTCCTCAACGATTCGATAAGAGAGAGCATCAAGAGATCAGGACATCATGGCCAACAAGAGCCAGTAAGAATCAAAAGGAGCGAATCATTGACATCTCATGCCCTGCAACCCAAACGCCGTGCGAGAGTAGAATACACCAAACCCAGCCCCCAAACCAACGATGCCTCCGTGTTTGGGGAATCACCGCATTAGCAACCTCCTCCCTACTCCCCAGTACCTGATTGAACGTCCATGAGACTAAGTGAGACCCGAAGAAGATGGAGAAAATCAAGACCAGGTGCTATGCCCACTCCATGCCATCCCGCATTCATCTTTCCAAACGAAACAAGATCCTCCCATCCCAAGCAGAAATGCCGCCGCCTAAACCTGTCCTGGATGCCTCTTCCATCATCACATCCTCATCCGTAATAACCGTCATGATCATCACAACCCCATTTCCCCTCTCCCCCCATCAAGCCTTCTCCGCATGCCCATCATTCAACAACATCTCCAACACAATCTGCCCACCCGGCACCTCCGGATGACTCATACAAATCTTGACCGTCCCCTTCGAATCCTGATTCGCGCCAACAGGCGGCTGCACGCCCGCCAACCCAGCACCGCCACCACCATGCGGTCCACTCCCCGTCGGCCCGCGGAACCCATAGTCCAAACACCTCACATCCCGCCCGGCAATGATCTGCCTCAGCCGCCCGTTCTCCGCGTTGCGCACCTCGACATAGTCGTCGTTGAACAGCAGCAGGTACTGCCCAAACATGGTGGCCGCTTTCGCCTTCTTCTGCTTGCCCGAGTACTCCATGATCAAGGTGCGGCTGATCTCGCCGTGCTTGTCGACGTAGACGGCGCAGTCCTCGTAGGTGAGCAGGAACTCCTGGTCGTTGAGCTTGAACATGCCGAGCGGGTTGGGCTCCTTGATGCGCGAGGCGATGTTGGCGATGGCCGGCTGGCCCAGGTCGCGCGGGATGGACTGCGTGACCTTTTTGTCGAGCGTTAAGAGTTCGAAGCCCTTGCTGGTGGAGACGGCGATGTAGCTCTGGAAGAGGTTGAGCGAGTAGCACTCGGCGGGGATGTAGAACTCGTCAAAGTCGCGGAAGGATTCCGTCGTGCCTGATCCGCCGCGGCGGCTGCCAAAGAGTCGGGATTTCTTCTCGGTCGCCTTTTGGAAGACAGGCTCGAGCACCTTGAACGTGTTGTGCATGCCCTCCTTGCGCTTGTAGAACAGGAGCATTCGGTCCTTCATGCGCGCCGTGGCAAAGAAGGCAACATCCTTTGCCAGACGCTGCGGTGCCCGGCGGGGGTTGTCATGCGACGGAGCGGGGAAGTTCGACACGGGCGCAATCACGTCGAGGGGGTATGAGATCAAGGACCGGTCTGCGATGAGCAGGCAGACCGAGAAATCCTCCAAGACGGCGATCTGGGTGACTCGGCTGATCTGGACCGACCTCGTCCACCCGCGTGGATTTGACGCCTCGGAGATGTAGACGCCGTAATCGGTCCCGATGGCGATGAGCGACTTGCCAAACGACGTGAAGGCGCAGGCGCAGTTCACCGTTGCTCGGCAGACTGGTGGTGGACCCCTTCCCGGACCGTACACCTGCTCCATCTCCCTGATCGCTCTGTCCAGGGGCGTGCCCCGAATGGGCACACTAGGCTGCCTGCCCATTATCGACGCCGAGTCGTACGCGAAGGCGCCGTCCGAGATGACGCGCAGGCGGAACGGCTCAGCGTTTTGAGCATGCAGCGCCCTGGCGTGCCTGGTCTTAGCTTCGATGATGGCCGAGCACCAAGCGGCGCGTTCTTGAGCCGAGGATGCGTAGAGCGTGTAGATCTCGTGACCGAGGTGCTTGATCCTGAACGGGTAGATGATTTTTCCATCCTCGGAGCCTGCCGATGTAAGCCGCGAAACGGTGTTGAGCGATCCCATCGAAGAACTGGTACCTGTGTGCTCAAGCCCAGGCCGGTCTGTTCCATTAGAGGCCACTTTGTTGAGTTGTGTCCCTGAGGGGGCCGCAGTAGTGGTGCCTCTCAAGGGAGCTGTCAAGCCCTTCTGCTTCGACACCGGATCGTCATTCAGACTCTCCAGGAAGAGCAGCGGCATGGGAATCGGCTTTACCCAAGTTAGCATTAGGAAACAGCCAACAAGTTGAACAGACATACCTCTTTTGACACGTCATACTTCTTGTCGCTCCTCCCGTCTTTCGAGGGAACAGCCTTCGCCAGGATAAAGTAGTGGTCGAAGAGGAGGGCGTGCGTGTCCACCCAGCGGACACCTTTCGAGCCTTGTCTCTGCAGCTCGCCCTGCTTCAGCAGCTCCCGCCCCAAGTGGTCGAGATTCAAGACGGACTGGAACCCGGGCCGTAGGACCAACATGGACTGCAGCTCGAGCAGCTCGACCTTCTTCGTCATCTCGGCCACCTTCTCGTCGCACTCATGAGTGACCTTCTTGATCTCCTCCAAAGCTTTCTCGAGGTTGGCTTTCTCCTCGCTGTCCCCAGGCATATTCTTCTTCACCGTCTCGAGGAGCAGGCCGTAGCGTTGGAGTCGGGTGATGGGTGCTTTGACAAACGTTGTCCACTCCAAGCGCTTTGACCGTTTGTGATCCCGGACCATGTCGAGGAACTGGCGGAACAGCAGGTTCCTGGCTGCCTCCTTCCTGATCAGGTACGAGGCGTACGGGAACGAGGAGCAATACTCGATGTAGATTGGCCTGGCCTTCCGAATCCACTCCCTGAACAGGTCGCTGAAGCCGACGATCCAAGGCCCCTGCTCCTTTTGGCGGTACTTGAGCTGAGCGAGCAGGTGCTCCTTGTTGATCTGCTGAACAGCATCCACCTTGCCGAATACCGCGTCGAGGAATTTGTCCATGCGGTTCGCCGCGATGATAGGTGGCTGCCAAGCCCGGAGCCAGTCGCGGTAGAGCAGTCGGAGCACGTCAAGTTGGCCCATGTAGTCCTCCTCGCCCGTGACGATCTCGTGCAGCACGTTCTGCCTCTCGACCTCCTTCTTAGGCTTGGCCTTGATGTCCTCCATGGTCACGCCGTGGAACGTGGCCCAGTCCAGAACCACAACGTCCTCCTCGGACATCATGTTGTCCAGGTTCACCTTCTTGAGCGTCCTGCCGCAGTGGTGCGAGTAGCATCTCACGGGGATGCCGTTGTCATGCAATCGGGGGGCGATGCCCTCGTCCTCATGCAGCTTGGGTGCATAGCACCCAGAGCCGGTGAGCTGCCACAGGACACCAGAGAGTTGTCCCGTTCCAAACTTGACCCATTCCTCCTCGGGTATCAGGATGCCGGCTGCAAACATGGAGTCCACCACCTTCGCGCTCAGCAATTCTGCGTCGGCGACGTTCATTGTTGGCACCTTTGCGCAGAAGAGCTTGAGAACACCCTCCTCAATCGTCTTCCTCTTCAAATCCGGCTCGCCCTCGGCCATCTCACGGATCCAAGCGGTGATACCGCTGAGAGCCCAAGGTTCCGCGCAGCGCTTGATGTCCGCAGCGGAGAGCTTCGAGGGCACAAACTTTTTCCTTCTGCCGGTGGGCAGCGTGATCATATCATAGGCAGCCAATGACGGTGGGGCCGTTGCCTCATAGCCCTCGTATGGCACCGTCCCCTGCTGGTAAGCTTGCCCACTCGGCTGGGAGGCATGCTTCATCGCTCGCCTGCGCTCCTCAGCGTCTGTCCGAGATCTTGCAGGCGCCTGCACCGGGGGTGTGTTGCTGTGGGTTGAGAGGGATATTGACCTCTCCACGTGCTGCTGAACAGCAGCGTGACCCTGATGGATCACAGGAGTATCAGGCGGGTAAGGAAGCCTGGAATCCGCGCTCAGGGAGTAGTTGTGCTGGTAGTTTGACCTGATCGACGGCTGGGGGGAGAGATGCGAGCCACTGTCTGGAGTTTGAGGAGGAAGGGCGGGCAAAGGGCGGTTTGAGAGACCCGGGTGCCAGAACATTTGGTCGTAGGGGTAGTCCTCCTTGGACGGCGAGTCGCTACTGTGCCGAGAATGGAGGGACACTTGCTCATCGCCCTCATCGAAGCTCAAGCGGTGAGTTTGGGGAGGAAGCAGGCCGCCCGTGCCTCCGTAGTCGACTGACACCTCTGAAAAGGGCGGGTACTCGGCTCCCTGGCTCTGTGGATTCGGTAGAGGCCGAGGCGCGTCCTGATGCGGGGCTGTTGCCGGCGGAGAGCCAACCTCATTGCCATAGTGTAAGTTCCCAGGGTATCCCCCTCCGTACATGCCGAGGTCCATTCCGCCGTAGTCACTGTCGGTGCTGACTTGCTCTTCTGGAGCTGGCGGAAGTTGAGAGGCGGGTTGAGGCTGCGGCTGCGGTTGTGTCTGTGGCGCGGCGACGGGCTCCAAGTACGCCGGGAAGGTTAAACCACCAAATCGGCGATCGTCCATATCGTCTTGCATGGCCAACAGACCAGCAGCACCCTCAGGGTCGCTCTCTTCGGAATCCCAGGTGTAGGTTGTGATTGCCGAAGCAGTAGTGTTGTTCATGGCCGATGAGGCGCTGGAAGGGTACCTATTCACGCCGGTGTCGGCAGTAGCTCTCGACGAGGTCGAGTTGTACCGCTGGGCCTTGTCCGAGACATCGTCTGGTACAGTGCCATTGGCAGTATAAGGTCGTTGGGTGTGCGTGGAGCCCCCGAGATCCGTGACAATCTCTTGCATCAGGCTCTCCTGAGTGACCTGGAAATCCGTCTCACCACCTCCCGCAGCCGTCCAATCTGGCTCTTCCGGCAAGTCATCCATCGGACGACTTGGAAGGGGCGCATTTGTTGGATGTCTCGAAAGCTGCGGAGACGCCTGGGTGCGGGTTGGAGGTGACGACACCGTTGACGACTGGGATCCGGATCGAGCCGCGCGGTTGGTGAAGGAATTAGGGTCAGGGGAGTAGTTGGGGCCAACGGGAATTTGAGAATGCACGGGGTATGGTGCATGTGAGCTCGGTGCGGTGTACGAAGGGCTTTGGGCGGCAGTAACGCCATTGGCGTTGTAGGTCGACGCGGGATACTGCTGAGCACCATAGGTTGCCGAGTACGACGGCTCGTATGACGGGGAGGCAGCAGGCGGTGCCGCTGATGGCGCAAACTGCGGGCTATGCAACGCCGGCTCATATCTTTGCGGGGCCGAAGGTGTCGTGGCCGAGGCCGGTTGAGATCCGCTGAAATTCGACGGGGGCGGCGGGGCGTAGGCAGTCGACACATGAGGCACAGAAGGCGTGTTATAGCTGCCGTAGCCGTAACCGCCATACCCAGCAACAGTGGAGTGTCTCTGGGGAACGGTAGAGCTGGTGTTGGCGTACGCCGCCGGGTTGTATGCCTGGGGGGTATAGTTGGTGGGGGGAGAGGCAAATGTCGGGCTCGTGGTGGGCGTGTATCGTCCTGCTGGGGCGGGATGGTACGGGAGTGAAGTCGATTGTGAGCGCGCAAAGCTCTGGGGATTGTAGGTCGAGTGCGACGGCGGCGGCGGGGGAACCTGGACCTGGTACTGGCGCTGATAGCTCGCTGCGGCCGCGTTTTGGGGGATGTAGCTTGCTCGGTTCGCGGCCGTCTGAGAGTCTGTAACAGGGCTGCTTATGAACAGCTCTTCGTCAGCCCTGCCTGTGCTGCCCGTGTAGAGCGGTTGGGGCCGGGCGGCGGGCGGGTCGAAGAAGCTGGAGTCGTCGCCGCTATTGAAGCTTGGTCGCCTTGCGGGGTACCCGACGGGCTCTTGCGGCGGAGCGGCGACTGGGTATTGCGCGGGCGGCACATGGCCGTATCGGCGTGAATCGTCACCGCGAAATGACATGGCGCCGGAGTTGGGCAGTAGACCACCGCGCTCTGCGGGATGGGGGTCTTTGGGAGAACGGCGACAGGCCCAAACGCGGAGTCGGTCGTAAACCGGCGAGGATCGCTGCTCGGGGATCGCGACTGAGCGGGACGGTGCGAAATAAATCGTCTACCTCGAGCGCAGTCCTTCGCGGACGATCAAGACGGTGTGCGCTCGAAAGGAGACCGTCACGACATGGGTTCGGGCTCGCGGTCGAGGGAAAAGTGGGCACAAGTGGTGTCGCTGTTGCAGGGTCCGCAGCGGGTGGGAGGAGGGACCAGGTTGAGAAGAGACTGGGGTCAAGGCTTGTCTCAGCCTCGCAGTCGAAGCCCAACCGCTGTTGATGGGCTTGGTCGTCAAATTTTCTCTTTAACCTGGATTTATTGAACTGTTGAAAAAAGGCGCAAAACGCGCGTCGATCGGTTTTGGCTGCGTTACCGTCGCTGTGGTTATCGTGACAGCAGCACTGCGCCGAGACTGAAGTGGGAGGGTTGATGTGGAGCGGGTGAGTTCGAGGTTGAGCTCAACGGGGAAGCTGAGTGGCGGCCAAGCCACACCTTGCCGGGGCGGCTGAAGCGCCGCCACACTCTCAAGACGGACTCTCGGAGCTCACACAAGCCATCATACCAGGTTCATCAGTCTCAAGATGAAAGGTAAAAATAAAAGAGAAAACGGAGAATCAAGAGGGACGCATGGAAAATCACTGCCTATGGGAGCCACAAGAAAGGGAGATATTACTTTGGAGGAGGATAACGTTATGCCGAATTCTTCACTTACCACCTATGTGGGACATAACATTCAACTTGAGCAGGTGGACAAATTGCTAGCGTAAGCACCTCGAACATGCCTAGGTCTTAAAGCAAGTTGCAATAGGTCATCCGGAAGCTGGTCAATGAGTTGCAAGGTTTCAATGAATGAGAGGCAAATGGACCTGTCGTCACTCGTCAAAACTCCCTACCTACTTCGGAGTTCGAGCATCAAAGCCGTTCTTCAGTCCCACAAGAATGAGCCGTGGGGGCCAGTTCGGGAATTGGTACCCTGGCGTCTAAAGAGAAGGGGCCAAATGAGTCCGACGACCGATAACCTCCACTTTGAACTGTATGATCAATACCAAACAACTGCATTGTGTAGCCTGAACTTTCACCACCTCGGCACGCTCGCTCACTCACTCCGCCAATATGAATGACCACGAGAGTCTCCGTGGACAAGACATCCTGCCAGGGTGTCACACAGCAAGGACTCTGTCGACAAAGAAGAAACAATAAGGAGAGAATAAAATAACGAGAGAAATAACGTGAGGCATTGATGATATTTTGACCCTTGCATGTTTCGGTTTCTTTCGTGTTCCAAGACCCAACCGAGTCCCAACTGAGTGCCGTTCTGGATGGAACCTTCAGAATGACGGCAGCGGATGCGGGGTCAGCAAGCTCGGCAGGGGCGGCACGGCCCCGCCTGCAAGGGCTCTCGTCATGGTTGCCCCACCTTCTATCAGCGAGCGATCCTCGGCCTCCGAGTGCTGTTCCGTAGCTTCCCCCGCCGAGCTTTATCAGCAACTTGGGCTTGGTTTTCCACTCGGTCTTCCAAACATCTCGGTCGCTTTCTCTCGCTGATTTCCTCACACTCCAAACGATTCAGATATACCCGATTCCAAAACAACGTCGAATAACCACACACAAAACCGTCACAATGGTCAAGGCTGGTAAGTAAACAAAGCTTCCCGGATTTTACCCCGCTGTCGAGCAAGTTTCCCCACGGTTCGGGAGCGGATGGGGGAGGGGCTGAGAAAGTTGCTCACCTTCGAACCGCAACCTTGACGGGCACTCTGCTGCTGGGATGGACGGCCAAACGAGCCAACTAGATGACTGGGCATCCGAACCCTGCATCATGGGGTGTGCACAGTGAGGATTGGAGCTTCTGATCGAGCCGTTGCTAACACGGGTGCCCTACTCTGCAGTCGCTGTCGTCCGGGGTGACTCCAAGGTCACCGGCACCGTCGTTTTCGAGCAGGAGTCCGAGTCGGCCCCTACCACCGTCACCTGGGACATCACCGGCCATGACCCCAATGCCAAGCGCGGCATGCACATCCACACCTTTGGCGACAACACCAACGGCTGCACCTCGGCTGGCCCGCACTGTACGTGCCGCTAGCAGACCATGACTCGTTCAGCCCTTCAAGGCGTGGATGCTGACTTGTGTTTGTGTGCCATAGTCAACCCTCACAACAAGACCCACGGCGCCCCGACCGACGAGAACCGCCACGTTGGTGACCTCGGCAACATCGAAACGGATGCGCAGGGCAACTCCAAGGGCTCTGTGACCGACAAGTTCATCAAGCTCATTGGCCCCGAGAGCGTCATTGGCGTATGTTCCTCCCCAGGAGAGTGCACCCGGTGACATGGCTAACGTGTGACCAGCGGACCGTTGTTGTCCACGCCGGCACCGACGACCTTGGCAAGGGCGGCAACGAGGAGTCGCTGAAGACTGGCAACGCCGGCCCCCGCCCCGCCTGCGGTAGGACATGACTGATCTTGTTGGAATTGAGGGCCTTGTGCTAACGCGGCCTCTAGGTGTCATCGGTATCTCGCAGTAAATACTTGCTTTGGAATGATGCTGGGTTCGCAATAGCAACTTACACGTACGGTCTGCCCAGTGGGAAGGCAACAGCTTCTCAATCCCCGACGACCGCTGGCTTGCTGTTCCCTGCTATATGTTAACCATACAAAAAGAAATATCTAGCCAAGAGAAAACATTACATGCTGTCTCTGTCAGAATGCCCTCTTTCTGAGTGTGAAGTTGCCAGGCCGCAGATTAACAGACCTCGCGTGATGCGGTGTAGTCTCACAGTGCCTGAGCCATCCATCAGGTGGACAGCGCCTTCACGCTGGGCCCGGAATCCGTTCATGCCCAGGACTCGGACGGGCGCACCCTTGAAGACATCTCGGCCTGTTGGACCCTTGAAAGTATATCGTCCAGCTGGATTAATGTTTCGGCCTTCCTTTTCCCCTCGACTGCCATGGAAGGTGAGCTGTCGTCTGGCGGGGTCGTGCCGAGCATTGGATTGCCAGACGTCCGAAGGTCCAATGTTTTGTGCCCTGAAACTGCGGCTTTAACAAGTCTGGCTGATCCCGCCATTTTTTACCGAATGAGGCAATCAATCATGGGTTCCCGCTCTCAACGTTCTATTGAAGACCACTTACAGGAGTAACAGGACAGAATGCAGCTTGCTCATGGTTGTTGAACTCGGCCTTCCAGCCGCTGCAGGGGGCCAGACTCGGGCCCGCAGCGGGCACAGCGCCGGTCCAGGCTTGCTTGCTGCCTGTTGGAAGAAGCCCCTGAGCGCCGTCCTGGAGCCCCGCTACGTACAGACCTCCCCTGTCGTACAGACCTGCGTAAGCGAGGAGCCAAGGCTGGGAGACTGGCCTACCGCACACCCTCTAAGACCATACTACTACAGCTTCTTGAAATGCTTTATTACTTTAGCATCTATCTCAAGTACCTAGCACTCTGAAACTGATGCAATTACTTTGCACTTATTTAGAAAGCTATTTTATTAGTAGCTGTATAATAGACACCTAAGTTATCGTCCTAAGTAGGATAGGTAACCGGGAAGTACGAACCGGGGCGCCTGTTAACTAGGGCGCGTCTATATCTACCGCCGTTAAATGGTATCGACCTGCCAATGCCTAGCCGGCTAGTAACTATTTTGTAAGTGCCTATTAGTTTATATAATGTACAGTTCAACCCTTGTTTGTTTATTAGCGCAGTACATTTAGGGGTATTGATCACTAACTACATCTTCCCTCTTCTCTCTTTTAAAAGAGAAAAAAGAAAAAAAAAAGAGAAGAAGAAAAAAAGAAAAAAAGAAAGTAAAAAATAGAAAAAGAAAAGAAAAATAAAAAAGGAAGAAAAAAAGAATAAAAGAAAAAGAAGGAAAAATAAAAATAAAAAAAGAAAAAAAAGAAGAAAAGAAAATAGTAGGAAAAGAAGGGTAAAAGGAAAAGTAAAAGGATGATAAAGGAAAATAAAGATAAAATAGAAGATAAAAAGAAAATAGAAAAAGCCCCTTATTTAGTCTAAGTTATACGTTAACAAACAAACTAGGGTTGAACTGTATACCTTGTGACTGGCGACGCCGTGGACAATGATTTCGTTGTCGTGGCTGTTGGTGCCAGGGGTGTTGAGCTGGAGGGAGCGGATTTGTGTGTGGTTTGATTGGTGAGATGCCTCGCTTACGCAGGTCTGTACGACAGGGGAGGTCTGTACGTAGCGGGGCTCGCCGTCCTGGGGTACTTAGCTGTTCCCCA
The DNA here is from genome assembly GCA_023628475.1 of Chaetomiaceae sp. PF1801. Classification (NCBI taxonomy): domain Eukaryota; kingdom Fungi; phylum Ascomycota; class Sordariomycetes; order Sordariales; family Chaetomiaceae; species Chaetomiaceae sp. PF1801. The sequence continues at coordinate 262,475 of JAMAKQ010000002.1, forward strand.
CAGACTCGGAACGAACCAATCCAAATTCATGCTGAAAGCTGTCAAAAAGGCCACTGCATCGAAGCTCGAACCTCAGGGGACAGTTCACGGCTTCTGCTCTCTTTCCCAGATTCACATCACGTTGCTGATTTCCTTCTGTCTCGTCGTTTCTTCTACAATCGTCACGGTATGTAACAACATCTTCCTTGTTTTGGGAATATGTGTATCCGAGAAGCTTTGGAAGACACTACAGCAGTTTGAGCTGGCCATGATCTCATCCAACACCAACACGGTGTGATGGATATCATCATGGTCTAAGCTTCAGAGCGGCGGCTATGACCCTCTCATCCCAACGCTCGTCTGACCTCTTGGCCGCTCTTCCCAGTTTTTTAACTTCCCAAAAAGCCGTCCCGTTTTCATCCTATGACCAAATGCGCTGAACAGTGGTCCACAGCTTCACAAGCTAACACAGAGTAACAGAGGTGGTCCTAGGCTTTCTATAACTGTTTCTTTCCCAATCCCCCCTTGAACAGCTCAACCCTCCGAGTCACATCACCATGGCCTTCCTTGCCAACGTTAAGTCGGTGCTCAGCGGAGACACCCTCGTCCTCACGAGCCCCAACAATCCTGCCGCCGAGCGGACGCTCTCGCTCGCCTATGTCTCGGCACCTCGCCTTAGCAAGGATGGTGATGAGCCCTACGCCTTCCAGTCGCGCGAGTTTCTGAGAGGTTTGACCGTTGGAAAGCCCGTCAGGTTCAGCGTCTCATGTAAGTATCATCAAACGGCATGGGTGATTCCCGCTCCTCAAACACGTCAAGTGGACCATCGTGCTTACTCTCCTGTCAGACACCATTCCCGGCTCGGGTCGGGAATACGGCTCCGCGCTCCTCCAGGACGGCACCTCGCTTCCAGAGGCAGCAGTTAAGGCCGGCTGGCTCAAGGTCAGGGAAGATGCTGGCCGGAAGGATGATTCCGAGGAGACCCTCGAAAAGATCGACAACTTGCGGAACCTCGAGTCCCAAGCCAAGGCCGAGGGCAAGGGCCTGCACGCTGGAACAGGCGGCGTCATCGAGGTTCAGAACGACCTCGGCGGCCCGGAGTTTATGAAGGAATGGAAGGGCAAGACGGTGGACGGCATCATCGAGCGCGTCATCAGCGGCGACCGGCTGCTTGTCCGCCTTCTCCTCACCGAGAAGAAGCACTGGCAGGTCATGACCCTCGTGGCTGGCATTCGCACGCCCTCGACCGAGCGCGCCGGACCGAACGGGCAGATCCAGCCCGCCGAGGAGTTCGGCAACGAGGCCCGCGCCTTTGTCGAGCAGCGGCTGCTCCAGCGGACTGTTAAGATCAAGATCGTCGGTGCCAGCCCGCAGGGCCAGCTCGTTGCTGCCGTCCTGCACCCCCGCGGAAACATTGCCGAGTTCCTCCTGAAGGAGGGTCTTGCGCGCTGCAATGACTTCCACTCGACCATGCTGGGCAGCGACATGGCTGCCCTCCGGGCCGCTGAAAAGGAGGCGCAGGAAGCTCGCCGCCGCCTGCACAGGGCTTATGTCGCCAGGACTACCGACAGCAAGGAGCAGGATGCGACCGTCACCAAGATTATTGGTGCCGATACCATCATTGTCCGGAACAAGGCCGGCGCCGAGAAGAGGATCAGCCTCAGCAGTGTCCGGGGTCCCCGTGCGGGTGAGGCCTCCGAGGCGCCTTACCGGGACGAGGCCAAGGAGTTCCTGCGGAAGAAGCTCATCGGGAAGCATGTCCGCATCTCGGTCGACGGCACCAAGCCCGCCAGCGACGACTTTGAGGCGCGCGAGGTCGCTACCGTCACCCAGGGCGGCAAGAACATTGGCCTGCAGCTCGTCCAGGAAGGGTACTGCTCTGTCATCAGGCACCGGAAGGACGACACGGACCGGGCCTCCAACTACGACGAGCTGCTGGCGGCTCAGGAGACGGCCAAGGAGGAGAAGAAGGGCATGTGGTCCGGCAAGCCGCCCAAGGTCAAGCAATACGTCGACATGTCCGAGAGCGTGCAGAAGGCCAAGATCCAGCTGTCCACCCTGTCCAGGCAGCGCAAGGTCCCCGGCATCGTCGACTTCTGCAAGTCTGGCTCCCGCTTCACCATCCTCGTGCCCCGCGAGGGCGCCAAGCTCACGCTGGTGCTCGCTGGTGTCCGCGCTCCCCGTGCGGGTCGGACCCCTCAGGAGAAGGGTGAGCCGTTCGGTCAGGAGGCGTTGGAGCTGGCCAATAGGCGGTGCAACCAGAGGGACTGCGAGATTGATGTCCACGACATCGACAAGGTTGGCGGCTTCATTGGCGACCTGTATGTGAACCGTGAGAGCTTCGCCAAGGTCCTTGTCGAGGAGGGTCTGGCCTCTGTCCACCAGTACTCGGCCGAGAAGTCGGGCAACGCAGCCGAGCTCTTGGCGGCGGAGAAGCGCGCCAAGGAGGCCAGGAAGGGCATGTGGCACGACTGGGACCCGTCGCAGGACGCCGAGCAGGAGGGCGAGACGGCCAGCGCCGAGCCCGCGGCCGACGCCTCCGTCACGATCGAGAAGCGGCCCGAGGACTACCGCGACATCGTCATCACCAACATCGACTCCAACGGCAAGATCAAGGTCCAGGAGATCGGCAAGGGCACCGACGCGCTCGAGGCGCTGATGGACGAGTTCCGGCAGTTCCACCTCAACCCGACCAACAGCGGCGGCCTCAAGGACGCGCCCAAGGCCGGCGACTACGTCGCCGCGCAGTTCACCGAGGACGGCGAGTGGTACCGGGCGCGCATCCGCTCCAACGACCGCGCCGCCAAGGTGGCCGAGGTGGTCTACATCGACTACGGCAACGCCGAGAAGCAGCCGTGGTCCAAGCTCCGCCCGCTCAACCAGCCGCAGTTCACGGTCCAGCGCCTCAAGCCCCAGGCCGTCGACACGCAGCTCTCGTTTGTGCAGCTGCCCGCCTCGCCGGACTATCTCGCTGATGCTATCAACTACCTGTACGAGCAGACCGAGGGCAAGCGGCTGGTCGGCTGCTTCGACTATGTGGATTCCAAGGAGGGCATCTCGTACGTGACGCTGTACGACCCCAAGGCCGAGGGCGCGGGCAAGGTGACTGAGTCGCTCAACCGCAAGATTGTGCTCGACGGCCACGCGCTGGTGGCGCGCAAGCTCAAGGCGTGGGAGCGCAGCAAGGTTTTCGAGCCCGTGCTTAAGAACCTGCGCGAGGCGGAGGCCGAGGCGAAGGAGGAACGTCGCGGGATTTGGGAGTATGGTGATATCACGGAGGACTGAGCGAGAGACCTGTTGGCTGCGAAGATCGGCATTGGAGGTAGGGCCCTGAGAGGAGGTGGTTACAAGTGAAATTGTGTTTTCGAACCTGTCTCGAGTATCTGCAATATAAAGGAAGAACAAAAGCACTGCCAGGTTGGAATTGGAAGCATCTTCTCTCCAAGTCAGACTGTCAGAGTACCTACCTGCCTCAGCCTTGGGGCCAGCGACCACAGCTCACAGCAGCAATTCAATGACCTACGGAGTCGGAAACCAAGACATCTTCGATGGCAGCATCTCCGAGCAGCTCATCTTTCCGATGTACCATCTTGCACCCCCAAAGGAGAATTCCGAGGGGTGGCTTGCTGTATTTCAAATACACACATCATGAGACCACCTCCGGTCGGTCTGGTCTGGTCTGGGCATGAAGGTTTCTTTCTCATCGGCTTTGATCTGGTACGTAATGCGAGACAAGGACCCCTCCGAGGAGAAGTGGGAAGATGGTTGGTGGAACAGCCCTCTCGTTCTCGGCTATTTGGCCAGGTGGATCTGGATCGTGTCCATTGCCCAATCGAAGCGTGGCATGCGGCACGCTTCCTTGTGTCGTCGCGGCTGAGTAAGGGTCTGGTTGTTGAGGCGCCGGGATCGGGGGAATGTCGGGGGTCGCGGGCGGACAGTGGACAGTGGAGGCGCTGTGGGCGGGCTTCGAGTCGAGGCGCTCCTGTAAGAAGGCGGGTTACGGAGAGAAAAGAACTGGAAGTTGTAGATGGGTGAGCAGTGCATAGTCGGGTCTTCGTCCCTTTCGGCTTTCTCTTGCCACTGTAAATGTAAGGATGATAAAAAAAGAAGTGAGTTCAGACGAAGCTGCTCGGGGTCTGAAAGTTGGGCGCGAGGGAGGCAGGCGCGAGGCTGTTGGCGGCGGGAAGAGGCGGGCGGCGAGGAAGGGACATGGGGGGCCGCTATGACGATACTGCCCCACGCCCCAGTATTATCCGCGAACATTCCCCAACACAAAAGTCTCATACGATCCATCCCTCCCTTTTCAAACAACAGACTTGCAACTGCGAAACTTTTTCCACGCTTGATCACCAGCTTGATACCGTAATTCGAACACTCATCGACATCCACAGAAATCCATTCATCCACCATGTCCAACTCTCTCGAGCAGCTCAAGGCCACTGGCACGGTAAGCAGAATGACCCCGCCAACCCCTCATCAGGAGATACAAGTCGCACTTTGCGCAACGGACAATTTGGAAACGTTCACGTCCGCGCGCAATTGCTTCTCTGATTGTCCACTTGTTGGAAAGCCTTTTGGCTGACCTTGTTGCTCGATGACAGGTCGTTGTCAGCGATTCTGGTGAGTGGTGCCCTGAAGAGGAACCCTCTCGAAAGACATCAGCTAACTCGGTGCGATAGGTGACTTTGCCTGTTAGTTGAGCCCCCTCCCAGCGCCGTGCGCTTTCGACGACGCCGCTTTGCTCACAGTTCCGCAGCCATCGGCAAGTACAGGCCCCAGGATGCGACCACGAACCCCTCTTTGATCCTGGCCGCCACCAAGAAGCCCGAGTACGCCGAGCTCCTGGATGCCGCCGTTGCCAAGGCCAAGTCCGAGGGCGGTTCCGTCACCCAGCAGGTCGACTCGGCGCTGGACCACCTCCTCGTCGAGTTCGGCCGGAGGATTCTCGAGATCATTCCCGGCAAGGTCTCGACTGAGGTCGATGCTGCCTTCTCTTTCGACACCAAGAAGTCCGTCGACAAGGCGCTGCACTTGATCAAGGTAGGTTTACAATCAGGTACAGCCAAAGCGCAGTTGCTGACTCTGTCGATAGCTCTATGAGGCCGCCGGCGTTTCCAAGGACCGGGGTATGTCCGCTTTGCGCTCTTTTTCACCTATTCACCCGTGGGCAGGACTCGCGTACGAGGAATGATGCGACTGACATTTGGGAACAGTTCTCATCAAGATTGCCTCGACATGGGAGGGCATCAAGGCCGCCGAGATCCTGCAGCGCGACCACGGCATCAACTGCAACCTGACCCTCATGTTCTCCCTCGTCCAGGCCATCGCCGCCGCTGAGGCTGGTGCCTTCCTCATCTCCCCCTTCGTCGGCCGTATCCTCGACTGGTTCAAGGCCGCCACCAAGAAGGACTACTCCAAGGAGGAGGACCCGGGCGTTGCCAGCGTCAAGAACATCTTCAACTACTACAAGAAGTTCGGCTACAAGACCATCGTCATGGGTGCCTCGTTCCGCAACACTGGCGAGATCACTGAGCTGGCTGGCTGCGACTACCTGACCATCTCTGTAAGACTCCCTTAACCGAGATGACTGGTGCGCTTCCATGACACTAATGTTTGCGCTTTAACAGCCCAACCTCCTCGAGGAGCTCCTGAACTCGGACGCCCCGGTTCCCAAGAAGCTCGACGCTGCGGGCGCTGCCTCGCTCGACATTGAGAAGAAGACGTACATCAACAACGAGGCCGACTTCCGCTTCGACTTCAACGAGGACCAGATGGCCGTTGAGAAGCTCCGGGAGGGCATCAGCAAGTTCGCCGCCGATGCCGTCACCCTTAAGGACATCATCAAGGCCAAGGTGCAGCAGTAAATGGGCAACAATGCGGGGATGACACGGACGTGGATTGAACGTTATAACGTCTCTAGAATGAGGTGAATTTCTTGCGGCAATGCAGGAGTAAAATGGGTTATAGTTAGCAAGCAAGAATGACTGCTTGGGATGGGTTATGGAGCATGCAAGGACTGCTGATACAGACGCAAATCGAAGACAAACTAGCCATCCAAGCCGCTGTGCCTTTGCTGCTGCTGTTGATGTCTGATGCGGAAAAGAGTATCGACAGTCCAGTCAAACCTGTCATGCTGGCCTGAGCCATTCATTCTATCGTAATTCATGCCATACAAAACTCAACTCTCTTCCAGTCTGCGCCTGACCGAAAGGAACCTCACAGACATCCAAACGCCGATGTGCTAGCCAACCCTTCCCTCCTGCAGCCTAACGCCGGTACTCCGCATCCCTAAACCACCTGAGCAATGGACACCATTTCAAGGAGGGTGGCCTGATGTCTGTGTAACAAGCCTCTTTGCCCCTCCATCCCTCATTCCAACCTTACTCCTAAGCATCTTACTCAGCCCACCACCTTCTGCGTTTTTTCCCCCTGCCCACCGTTCCCATTCAGGTCCGCGGAAGCAGCATGATAAGAACAGTCGACCTGCTCGATCCGGTGCGACACTCCGTTCGGCCCGGCTTCGAGGATCAGCGCCGTCAGCTGTCGCTCGTGGCCGCAGCCTGAGTCGAGGCCGAAAGCGTAGCGGAGGCCTCTTTGTTTCTTGTGTTTCTTGTGCTTTTTCTTGTCCTTCTTTTCGCCATTGACGTCGTTGATGTTGTTGTTCTCGTCGTCATCCCCGGAGGAGGAGGAGGAGTAGGACGAGGAAGAGGAGGAAGGGTCGTACGGCGAGATGTCGACGACGGGCTTGACTTGCAGGCCTGCTTTGGCGTCGTGGCCGTATATGACTGCGGTGTGAGGGGCTGAGGGGGCGAGGAGGTTTTGGTGGCGGTTCCTGAAAACAAACAGGTCAGAGGGGTGGACTTGGGGAGGGGTTGGGATCGTGGGTGGAGGGGAAGGGGGGCTTACCAGGCGTGGCTCCAAGGCTCGCCGTCGCGACCGTCGATGGGAACTGCGACTGCGTCTGGGCTGAGGGTGAGGTCGTCGAGTTGGGAGATTGTTTCGGCTATTTCGTCGTTCTCATCCTCCCCCTCATCGCCCTCGTTTTCTGATGCGGACTGCATGTGATCTTTTCCCTTGCCCTTGCGGGGATACACAAGACTCCGCATGTTCATTACTGCCCAGGGGTCTTGCTTCTCCAGCTTCACGCCGGGAACCAGACCACCGTGGACCACGGCAAGCGTGCTGGCGTTCCATGGGGGTGAGGTGGCGTCTGGGAGACGGCCGATGCGGAGGATGATGGGGAGCGATCGGAGCCAGGCGAGCTGGGCGCGCGTGAGGGAACGGGCGACTCTGCGGTAGTGGCCTTTTTTCCGCTCGATCCCGGCGTCGTTCTCCTCGGCGGCATCGGTCTCTTCGCCATCTTCCTCGCCGTCTGCATCGGGTCCTGACCTCGATTGGCCGTCGACCGAGAGGCGGTGGATCTCCCTAGCAACCGCCAACACCTTGTCCTCCTGATTACCCCTGACCGCGCTGGCTCCGAGGTCCATGGCCATCTTGACGACGCCCTTGCTGTCGGGGCCCTTGGTGACCATGTCGCCTGCGAAGATGAGGTGGTCGCCATGCTTGTTGTCGAAGCCGATCTTGTCGAGGAGCGCCTTGAGAGCGGCCAGGTGGCCGTGGACGTCGCCGAGAATGACGAGGCGCTTCCCGTGGGTCTTGTTCTCTCCTCCACCGGGCTCGTCGGTGGGTGACGGGGGCGTGTAGGACGGGATGTGCTCCTCCGGCAGGTCGCCAATGAGTTTGGGAGGGTCGTCTTTGAAGGCCGGGTGCTTGTTGGTTCCGTACGCCATCGGGTGGTCTTTGGGCTGCTTCTCTCTCTCCTTCTCAATGGAGTTGAGCAGCAGCTGAAGCTCTGAGGCGCCATCGGGGCCGTTGCCGTGGGATTCGTGGTGGGGCGCTGCAGGTCCCGACGACGTCATGGCTGATGGATCATCACCGCGGGCCAAGCCCAGCGTTGTGGTAACCCGTTGAAGAATCGGCAAGCGACAAGCGAAAAGACACAATGTTAGAAATGTGAGCCCTCCGATAAACAAGAAAGACAGTGTGCGACTCGGTCCCCGGCGACGGCCGGGGAGCAGTCGAGCGGGCTTCTCTGGGGCCATTACTGGTTCGTGCAGACAGGTCGGATCGCGGAAAAGCTAAAAGACAAGTTGATATCCGTCGTTTGAGGCCTGTTGCCGGTCGCTGGTATTGAGCAACGCCGGGACGCGTATCACATCTTGACGCGGTTATCGTATCTGTAAGGCAAAGCGCTTGCCATTGTCCTTGCAAGTCTGGTAAGAGCGTTGGGCTCAAACAAAGCAACTTGAACCCGCGGAAGGAAATGACGGCAGCAACTGTCGAGACAAGGTGAACCCCACGGTCTTACCGTCCCATTTGGCGCCCGGGCCCGGGAGAAGGGCAAAACATGGAAGGTTCCGTCGTGTTTGTGATGAGACGAAGGTCCGGTGGACCTTTTGGAATTGCGCCCGGGGTCCGTCTCCGGCGCATGTCGTTAGCGGGTGGCACAGGCACTTCACACCAGTAATCTGTATACCTAACCACGTGCGCCCGAAATACCAGACATACAGGCAAATCAAGTGGGTGCATCTATGTTGCTGACTGGTAGACTGTCACCTGCTGTCTTGCTCTGGGCCTGCCGTCTTCTCTTGGGCCGGGCTTCCGGGGTCTTATATTCGTGGCTCCAGAGCAAGTCGCAAACAGTCAGCACCGTCGCCTTGCGGCGCATGTCTCGGTCACTGCCGTGAAAACGCTTTCCAGCCATGACCTATTGATGATATATCTTCCGAATCTCGCGGAATGTCGCCGTGGAAAACGGGACGGATCAGTGAAGGGAGGTCGAGAAGCGGCGCCCAGCTCCAAGCGGTATACTCCTGCAATGTCCCCTTTGCAAGGCCCCAGTCTTGGTCGTTTGGTGTTGTACAGTATGGTACAAAGCATTGGACAACATATCCTGCGCTAATCTGTATATGCGTCCCTTCAAGTCGTCCGTATCGCCCTCGTCATGACTTCGTCGAGCTATCCGCCGCCGCCTTAGCCGCTGCCGCCCTGTATTTCTCGTTCTCGGCCTCTCTCCAATCCTGCGGCGCCTTCTCGTTGCCGTCCGTCTCGCCTCTTGTACCCGCAAACGCCGACTTGCCCGCGTACAGCTGGTACCCCTCGCCCGTCTTCTCGGACTGCTCGAGCTGGCGGAAGGCGACGGGCTGGTTGCCCCGGAACCGCTTGCGCATGTCAACCATGCCGCGGCGGCACTCCCCGAAGCCCTTCTTGAGCTGCTGGCACTTGAGCGGGAGGGTGTGGACGAGGGGCTCGCGCAGGCACTCGGCGGCCGTGTGCCGCTGGACCATCACGCATTCGGATTCTTGGAGGCATTGCGCCAACGCGGCTCCTGGGGACAAGAATGTTAGCTTTCGCGAAACGGATGGAGAGGTTGGCGGAATGTGGCGCACGTATGTCTTTACATGAGCTGGGCATTTTGCTTGGGCGGCTCGAGGCGGGTTTCTGTCCTGCACTCGGCGATGGGGTCAGGTCCCGGCGATCCAGACCGAGCCTGCATTTGACAAAGCAGAACTGGGGCGCGATGTGGCTCGAGCTTTGCCGGCGCTTTGCCGGCCGGCAGCCGATCGACAAGCTTCCCTGCCGCCGCTGTAGTGTAATTGCACGTTACGGTATCCACAACGGCCCTGCTCATTCTTTAGATTACCTACCTACCGCCATCTTGGCGCAGCGGAGGAATTCCAGGTTGTCCAACCTGAAACCATTGGGCTGGCCGTAGACTTCGAAACCATTGGCAGTTGGGCTGGATGCTGAAAGACAAAGCAGGCTATGTTGATAGCCTGGTGGTCTTCTCCAGAATTTCATTGCAGCCTGCGGCAGGGGTCACGCGGCAGGCACAGCAGACTCCAACGGGAATTCGCATGTGACGAGTGATGTCACAAGCGCCGTTTCACCATTCTGAGGCAATCCCCCCACAACTGCTTCGGTCTTTAACATGGGTCTCGACCCCTGCCGCCAACGGCTCCTGGAGATGATGGCCCAGAGCTGGAACATCGTCCATTCTGGACACGTTTCTGCGCAAAGCATCTGCCGTATCGCCATTCTAGGGAACAGCGAGGAAGCTCTGGTTCGGCAAAAACAGCGCCAATGACGGGGTAGAATCGTAATAAAGCCGCCAAGATGCCTGTCCCGTTTCTCGGGCGCCTCAACATGTGAGTGAAACCCTGCACGACATGCGCCCGCATGTGGCTGCGTTTCTGATGCTGATACCGTCTTGTCCTCGAGCAGCGCCGAGTATGTGGCCCTCGTCGGCTCCTTTTTTCTCGTAGGCCTCGAGGCCTTCATTCGCGTCTTCACCCTTGCCCTGCGTGAGCAACCCCCTGACGCTGTTCGACCGACCATCCATCTAACACGCCATAGCGACTTCGCTTCTTGATTTCCTCTACGGCATATCCCGGCGTCTGTTCAACAAACTAGCCACCCCGGCGGAGAAGAGGGCGGAGCGGAGACGAAAGTGTGGGTTGGCTCCAGGGCTTCACATAGCGATGGATGTCGATGCTGACCAAGAATGTCTCAGCCATATCAACCTCGATCCGGAACGCATACGACTTTGTCGACCTCTGCGCTACGTTTGGGTATACAGCCGAAGAACATGTGGTACAAACCAAGGATGGGTATCTGCTCGGGCTGCATCGGCTAGCGTGGAGGAAAGGGGAGGAAGACACCAAGGTCAATCGCGGCATCGGCGGCGTCAAGAAGCGCGTGGTTTACCTGCACCATGGACTGCTGATGAACAGCGAGGTCTGGGTGTGCTTGACGGACGAGCAGCGCGCCCTGCCCTTTGTCTTGGTCGAAAAGGGGTTCGACGTCTGGGTAGGTTCACATTTTTCCGGTATGGAGACCGCGAACAAGAGGCTGACAACGACAGTTCGGCAACAACCGCGGCAACAAGTACTCCAAAAAGTCCATCTACTCGTCCCCCAACTCGATGAAGTTCTGGGACTTCTCCATTGACCAGTTCGCCTTCCATGACATCCCCGACACCATCAACTACATCCTCGAGACGACCGGCCAGCCGTCGCTGTCGTACATTGGCTTCTCGCAGGGCACCGCCCAAGCCTTTGCCAGCCTGGCCGTCCACCCCAAGCTCAATGACCAAGTAAACGTCTTCATCGCCCTCGCCCCGGCCATGTCCCCGGCCGGCCTCTCCAACGGCGTGGTCGACGCCCTCGTCAAGGCGTCCCCGCAGGTGCTCTTCCTCCTCTTCGGCCGCCGCTCCATCCTCAGCTCGGCCACCATGTGGGAGTCTCTCCTCTACCCGCCACTTTTCACCAAGGTCATCGACATCGGCCTCTCCTTCCTCTTCAACTGGCGCACCCAAAACATCAGCACCTCCCAGAAACTCGCGGCCTACCCCCACCTCTACTCCTTCACCAGCACCAAGTCAGTCGTCCACTGGTTCCAAATCATCCGCAACAAGTCCTTCCAGATGTACGACGACGACGTCCACCCGCCCGTGCGCCTCCTCTCGTCGGCCAGCAAGTACACCAAGGTCGCCAAGTACCCGACCCGCAACATCAAGACGCCCATCGTGCTCGTCTACGGCGGCAGCGACTCGCTCGTCGACATCAAGGCCATGCGCCGCGAGCTGCCCCCGCAGACGGTCGCCAACGAGGTGCCCCACTACGAGCACCTCGACTTCCTCTGGGCGCGCGACGTCCACGAGCGCGTTTTCCCCCACGTCTTTGACGCGCTGGAGAGTTTTACGGGCGTGGAGCATACCCGCGAGCAGTATGTGCGGTATCACCTTGCGCGGCAGAACTCGAGCCTTATGGCCATGGCGGGGAAGAAGCAGCAGGTTGCGGGAGGGGATGCTGTGATGGATAGTGATGTGAGCACGGCTGTTGGGGTGGGGAGTTCGCATGAGGAGGAGGAGGAGGAGGAGAGTAGTGAGGTTGGAGGTGGTAAGGAGGAGAAGTTTGAGAATGTGGCAGCAGCAGCTGCGCGGCCGCTCTCGCCGACGCTGATGAGGTTGAGGGTGGATACGTCCCGGCCGCTGCAGAACCCGAAGGAGACGCACATCCCCTCGCCGACGGGCGGCCCGCCGGGGATTGCGCGCCCCCGGGGCAGCTCGAAGAGTAGTAGTAGTATGGGCGAGGCGGAGACGTTGGCGGGGCAGAGCCCCGTGTCGCCTGCCTCTCCGAAAGGTCTGAGGGGTTCACGATTTCGCGACGCTGGGGTGCAGGCCGGAGAGTTGGCCGCCGAGCGGGGGGCCAGCCCGGCGAGGGTGACGGTGGCTACGCCACAGAGGCCGCCGGGGACTTCTACCGGTAGCCAGTTGAGTTTGGGTGGAAAGGGGATCACCTTTGGGGCTAGTACGTGACCTTTGGCTTGGTTACTGTTACTTTGCGGAAGGTGTCGGGACCGTGTCGTATATGTGCTGATTTGCACAGGCAAGGCCGTAGGTGGAGTGGCGACGGGGAGCGCGGCTGAAGCAAGGAGGCACTCGCTTCCATCGAGGAAGTGATAAGACTCGGTGTGTAATGCAGAGATGGCCGGCGTGCCTCCTCTGTCAGACGATTTGCTCTAGGGGTGGCCTCAAGAGACAGGTCCCGCATAAGTTGCATGGGAAGAGGTGTTTGGATTCTGTTTACCATGGTGTCTTTGAAAGGAGAACAGGGAGTTTACATCATGAGTTGTATCAGACTGTACGCACATCTTATTTGTATATAAAGTCAGTTTGACCTAGGGCGCACAAAAGGTGAAGCAGGCTTGCTTCTGGTGATTCAGGGGTTGTGGCAGGTTGGGAGGGCTGGGGCCCTTTCCGCGGTTGTATAATGTGATCTTCAGCTGTTGAACATCCAATGTTTGCCGTATGGGTGTGTTCAAGGCGAATAAGATACTTCGTTAGTTGCTACATACATAAGGTAGCCCTGACTGGTATCGCATATTGGCCCTTTCGCTCTTTGGCTCACGTTCGCGGCCTGCTGCCAGTCGTGCTGCTGTACCAACCGAGTTCTCTCGAACAAGAGACAAGACGCAAGGACCTGGCATCTAGTTCCCAAGAAATTCATATGCTCTCTTCCAGCCCATTTGCGGCCGTTCCCGTCTGGGACACGCTCGTAGAACGACGAGATGGCGCCTCCCTCCTTCCATCAGACTCTTCATTGTCTTCACCCTGGCCCCGTTCGTCATCAGCGTCGTAGTCGGAGGCTTGTTGGTCGGTAGGGTGCGGAATGGGCCGGGGAGTTTGGGGGTTCGAAGGAGTCGGGGGTGCCTCGGGCGTGGGTGCGTTTGGGCTTGGTTGAGGTTCGGTATCTGTCTCGCGTTGTTCTGGTTGAGTCTCGTCATTTGTCTTGCTTTCTCTCAGACGTTGTAGTGCCTGTTCGTCTTCCGCGGTCAGTATCAATTTCAGCCCAGTTTCTCGGCAGTGATGGGCATCGCACCTCGTTCCATATCTTAGTCCCGATCACTCTCAACCACCGCAATGCCGACCTGGTTGACGCGAGACAGGCTCCCTAACCGCGATCTTCACTCGAGGTCTCGAGGTCGTCTAAGGATGAAGGGACGCGCGGCTGTTGGGAGCCAGCAGCTTCGCTTGGAGCTCGATTCCGTACTTCCGGGCTTTGGCTATCCATAGTGTAGGTCGATTCGCTTGGTGTATTACTGATATCGCTTCGGTCTCGAAGGTCAGGAAGATGTACAAATACGCTGTAGTGGAGGATGCCGACAATGTTGACAAATATTCAGCGCCCGGGTGGGAGTAAGCCAGGTAGAGACACATGGTTTCTCAAATGAAACTTGCAGTCAGTAACATGCAACTTTGCAGGTGACCCTTTCCTGCTTCTCACTCCGCCACGGCCATGGCGCCTGCCCGCTGCTCAGTTCTCATACTCGGAGTCACTGTTAAGTCTGGCTAACTACAGCGGAGTATCCGTCAACCCGAATGAACCAAGTTTCCTTTGCCAGTCAGACTCTCTCTCTCCTGTGGACATGTCTTACACCGACACACAGACGGGCCTGCCTGTCAAAAACCGAGGCGTTGTACTGATCACTGCTCGCAAAGCCTTGGAGCTAAGGCGGGGGATGAAATGGTGTCGCCGTTCCTGGGGTCTACCGGGTAAGGTAGGTTTGTGGATGGATGCCATCGGGTCCCCCCAGTAACAAGCCCGTGTCCCGTGTGTACCTTGACTACTCGGACGATTTGGAACCGGTTCCCAGATTCCGATTGTCGCTGGTCACGCTCTGCGTCGCTCGAGCTACCGCTACCAAGGTAGATTTGAGATCCTCCCAACGGTCCATGTTGTTCATGGCGTCTGCAATAGCAGCAGCTTGGCTGAACTCGGTAGGGAACTCCTCGTTGTTGAGAGCTGGTGTCGGAGACAACGGATCAGTATGGCATGTCTTATAGGCAAAAGGAGGGGAATATAGCGTGACCCATACCAGCTTCGACAATTCGCCTCAGTAGAGTGGGCCTAACCCCACGGCTGAGGCTCATTTGGATTGCGAAGAAGACGAGTTGGTGGCAACCCTCGTACATCTTGGTGATGATGGGATCGGCCATGGTCCCTGCAACGGTTTGTTAGGCTCCTATCTTACCTCATTGTTGACTTGTCGACACAAAGGGCTATGTTACCTTCTGGTGTGGTGCTTTTACTTTTCCCTTGTTTCCCTTTCCTTCTTCCTGGTGTAGTTTCTTTCCTTCTGGGCGTTGTTGTCGTGGACAGAGTTGTAGGTCTGTGGGAAGTTGAAACAACGAAAGCAGTGTGCTGCTTTTCGGCCACCCAGGGCTTGAGGTTGAGATGGAAGCAGGAGGTCAAGTGTGCCCATCATTCATTCTACACATTCCTGCATCCCAACTTTGTTATACCGCCCATGATGGTTCAGCCGGTTTTGCCTTTGGAAGTCACGGTACCAAAGGATGCCATGATTTCACCAAAGACTGTGTCATCTCTGAAGCAAAGAAAGCGACTTGTTGTCGAACGAGCGATGGAGCAACCAAGAGCACAAGAAGCACAGGTTCAAGAGGCTCTCCTCCTAAGGTAGGTAGTTGTGGCTGTGCTGTTACTTGGCACTCTTCGTGGCACCACTGTGCCTCTCAAACGCCAGGACAACCCCACATCACTTTGGCGGCACGCACCCCTTTTTTTTGGGCTACTCGAGGGCCAGTTTGACCAGTTGACCCAAAACAAGATCTAGGTATTGCAAGCGCTATAGGGCATGCGCGCGCGCGGCAACAACGGGAGGTAGGGCATTCGATGCTCCTAAATTCGATTCTACAATGCGATTGATAACGCGGGCAATGCGCGAAGCGTTGTTGATGACCCTTTTTTCAGCATCTTAGGGCAGCGTTTTTAGACAGATTCGCCAAGAAATGCCAAGAAATGCCAAGAAATGTGGCTTTCTCAAACACCAAGTCAGCTCAGCTTTGCTCAGGTCAGCTCAGGAGTTGAACAAAAAGGAGCCTCATCAACAGCGCTTTGCGTATTACCCGCATTATTAATCGTATTGTAGAATTGAATTTAGGAGCCTCGAATGCCCTACCTCCTATTGTTGCCACGCGCGCGCATGCCCTATAGCGCTTGCAATACCTAGATCTTGTTTTGGGCTCTCCTGCTAACTGGCCGGAATTTTGAAAAGTGGTGTGGCCAGCCAAAAAAAAGTGGGGTTGTCCTGGCGTTTGAGAGGCACAGCAGTACAATAGCCGAAGGCTTTCATGCAGTTGTCTTCCTCCGGCGGCTGAAGACTCAAGAAGCATGAGAATGTCCGAAGGGAGTGTCGTCGGAACGGCCCGCTACTGCACAGTGCATGCAGGGAATCATGCTTGTATCGGAGTCACAAACCCCGATAAGCGAGTTTCCTTCTCTCAAGGAAGCATCTCACCATCTCAAACTCAAACCAAATCATATTGAATGAGACTTATGGAGAGTGAAAGACACACCACACAGTCGAGAAGAGGAGGGGAAGACCAGCAAATATATTCCCCAGTATGAAAGCATGAGGATCCATGAATAATCTGTGAAAATCATTCTGTTTCACTTCACTGAGTTCTTCGCGTCTTCACACTCATTTCTCACCCAACCAACCCTTCACTTACACAACACAATGGCATCAATACCAATATCATCCGCCGCCAAAGCGGCAGCAAAGAACGCCACAGCCTTCACAGCAACCACCGCCGTCTTCAAGCCCCGCCAAACATACGAAGTCTCCCCCAACATCCCGCGCTCCTTCTTCCTCGGCCACCACAACGCCGGCCTGGCGCGCATGCGCCAAACCCTCGCCACCGTCGGCCTCATCATCGAGTGCCGCGACTTCCGCGTGCCCATCACCTCCTGGAACCCGCTCCTCGAGCAATCCCTGGCCGCCGCCCACCCCTCCGAGCGCGCCCGCATCATCGTCTACACCCACCGCGACCTGGGCCCGTCCTCCCCCTCCTCCATCATCTCCGAAACCGCCGCCTCCCACCTCCGCGACTTCCACCTCCGCGCCAACCACGCCAAGGCCGTGCTCTTCACCGGCACGGGCTCTTCTCCTCACAGAGGCGGCAACACAACAAGCCAGCTCCTCTCCGCCATCAAATCCGTCGCCCGCGAGCGCGACAGCCTGACGGGGTTACGGGCGTTAGTAGTCGGGATGCCCAACGCAGGGAAATCAACCTTGCTCAACCAGCTCCGCAAGCGCGGCATGCCCGACTCGTCGGCAAAAGTAGCCCGCACCGGCGCCAACCCGGGCGTGACGCGCAAGCTGAGCTCGCCGATCCGCATCGTGCGGGCCGAAGGGTCTTCTTCTCCCGATAACGAGGATGATGGGACCCTACAAGGAATGGGCGAAGGCGTCTTCGTCGTCGACACCCCGGGTGTTTTCATCCCCTACGTCTCGGACCCAGAAAAGATGCTCAAGCTCGCTCTGGTAGGGTGCGTCAAGGACGGCCTAGTCCCGCGCGAGACGCTGGCCGACTACCTCCTCTACCGCCTCAACCTGGCCGGCACCTGGGACGAGTACGTCGCGCGGCTGCGCATGGACGGGCCGACCAACGACGTGGGCGAGTTCCTTGACGCCGTGGCGCGGCGCGTGGGCAAGCTGGCCAAGGGCGGGGGCGCCAACCACGAGGCGGCGGCCGAGTGGGTGGTGCAGGAGTGGCGGAGCGGCGGGTTCGGGAGGGTGCTGCTGGACGAGGTGACGCCTGAGACGCTGGCGAGGGCCATGGAGGAGGCGAAGGTGTCGGAGTTGAGTATGAACCAGGCGAGGAAGAGGGAGAAGGAGGCGAGGAAGGCGAGGAATGAGGCCAAGCGGGCTGGGATATCGGGGGGTGATGGTGATGGGGCTTGAGGGCTGGTGGTATGCCGGGAAGATTATTGAAATGGATGTACGATATGTGTATGCATTGGGATGGGGAAGGCTGAGCTCAGGGGCACTGTCCTTCTAAGGTGGCGGGATTAGGCTGGGTGCGGCACCAGATACCCTGACATTGGATAACATTGATGATATGTACAATTCAATCTCAAAAAAGAACAGGATACAGACCATTTGACCCTACATCCTGACCCAAGCGCCTCCCTCGAAGGGGTATTACCCACCGTCATGTCCGCGAGAGCCACCCTCCCATATATTAGCCCCTTCCCTTCCTGTTCCTTATTCACGAACCCGTACCGGAGTCATATCAATGCTGAAGAATGATCAATGAAGTAAGTTGTGCTTGGCCGAGAGGCATTCACAAATGCCCCCTTCGCAACCCGTCCGGAACGCCTAACCCTAACCAAGAAAGCCACCAAACGCCATCAAATGCACAAAGCCATCCCAGACATATACCCGTAATATACACCACCCTGACAAACAACCATACAACCGTACTAATTGGCGTACTGTTGCTGCCATTTGACCAACCTCCGAGTCAACGTATCCATCATCTCCATGCAGCCAAGCTCCTTGAAATCTTTCTCCGGGCCTGCGTTCCCGTCGTCTTCCAGGGGCACCGCCGCCGCCGCCGCCGGGGTGTCACTGACTCCGCTTGGTGGTGGTTGTTCCGCCGCAGCCGTGGAGCTGCTGTTTGTGCTGTTCGCCGTCCCCGCCGCCGGCTCCGCGAGCGACTCGCCCGCGAGCTCCACTTGGGTCCGCGAGATGAACTCGAGCAGCGCCGCCGCTCTTCTCTTCATGTCGTTCATGGTAATCTTGCTGCTCATTCCGCCTCTTGACTTCGGATTTGCCTTGCCGTCTCCGCCTGTTTTCCCACCGACCGGCTGCACATGCTCGTCTTTTTGGATGTCCCGGGACTGGGACCGTGGCGGGGACTCATCCTCGTGTGCATCCCGATCTCGAGTGTACTGATTCCGGCCTTTCTTCTTGTGCGACCGCTTCTTGTCGGCTTTGCCTTGGACTGTTATCGTCGGAGGTGTATCGGGAGCTGAGTTGGTAGGCGGTGGTTCTGCCACTGCTGGGGGTCTGACGGCTTCGGTAGTCGTGACAGCGGGCGCGGCCGAGGCCCCCGCAGCCTGAGCAGTCTTGTTTGCCGCCGCCCGGACCGCCAAAGGCATCTCTTCTGAAGGATCAGAGTCTGTACCGGTGTCAGCGGACGATGCCTTCACAAGTATCAAGAATACCGTACCGTCAGCTCGCCGACGCTCGGCGC
This sequence comes from Chaetomiaceae sp. PF1801, assembly GCA_023628475.1. Classification (NCBI taxonomy): domain Eukaryota; kingdom Fungi; phylum Ascomycota; class Sordariomycetes; order Sordariales; family Chaetomiaceae; species Chaetomiaceae sp. PF1801. Next base: position 281,079 of record JAMAKQ010000002.1, read on the forward strand.
GCCCTTTCCGCTTGTTCGCAGTTTCTGCCCGCTGCCGCTCCCGTTCCTCTTTCTCTGACGCCTTCTCGGCGCGCTGATTCCGTGTCGCTGCCGCAGTGCGCGATTTCGACTTCGACCCTCCGTTGCGGCCGGTCACCTCCCCATCTTCCGAGTCTTCGTCGTTCTTGTCTGATGACGGCGAGGCTGACCGGGAGCTCGTCTTCTGGCGCTTCGTGGTTTCCGGCTTTCTACGACGGGTGAGCACACAGCCGACAGTTCAAACCAGAGAATAGGCGTACTCTTGACTGTCGCTCCTTCCCCGCTTTGGCCGTCTACTCCCACCCTCGGCCTGCTCGGGAAGGGCATCCTCCTTGCTCGCCTCAATCGCTCTCCGTAGAGCCTCGGCTTCATCATATCCAGCCTCCCTGCTGTTCAAGGTCGATCGTCTCTTCGACGTCTGGCTTGCGGTTGACGTTCGCCCGTTCCGAGTCTCTTTCTCTTTGGTGGGGGAGCGGGCGGTGTCCTTGTTGAGGGATGCCGCTCTCGATGACGTTCGGGCGTGTCGCTTGAGGGGGAGATAGTGGGAATAAACGCTTCTGCGAGCCATGTCGTTAGCATTGTGGACCAGTTCGAGCTCGATTCCGAGGTGTCAATCGCAGGAGGTACGCGCATGAGACATGATCGCCATGCACCGCCCATGCTGAACCATGCAGCTGAGCGTACAGCCCCAAACGGAACGCAACTCAATCTCTAGCCAATGGAAGAGGGAGTATTACCCGTTGCTCGCCGTCCATAGCTTGTGCAAGTCCTGGCGACACTGCTCGCAAAAGTATTCATCGGGACTTGACTCCTCGGTCATGATGCCAACGCAGCCGCCATGCTGCCAGACCTTGCAGATATCGCACTGCACGAACAGTCCGGCCGTATCGTCGGTAGCTTCGGCTGAGAAGAACGGATCGAGGCCAAAGCCGTGTTTGAAGCCGTGCTTCGAGTCTTCGTCCAAGGGCGGAGGGCCTTGGTACTCCTCGTTGCCGCAGACGCAGCGCACGGCCTCGTCTTCTTCCTGGGCATCACCGTTCGCCATGTCCACTGGCTCGGCCCTGCTTCCCGCTCTTTCTCTTTCCTCGGCTTGTCCGCGAGTGCGGCGGCGTGTCCCGAATGGGTCACCGGCTGTGATTGTGTCTTCTGGCGGCTCGGACGACAGCGAACCGGTGGAGGTTGACTTCTGAGGTGATACGCCTTTGTTGAAGTACCTGGAGCTGCGCTCAGGGCGCCCCGAGGCGCTTGAGGCGGACGAGGAGATCTGCGACTGGGAATGGTTTGCTCGCGCCCTTGAAGACCGCCTAGGATCTGTGGCTGCCATTGTTTGCATCCAACGTCGCGGTGTAGAATGACAAGAAGTGGCTAAGAGTAGCAGTGAGCAAGCGCGGGACGCGGCGTACCTGCGCGTTCGGCCAGTGTCCGGAGTGAGCCCCAGACAACCAACGATCAGTGAAGGTTGATTGAGATCCGAAGTACCGTGGCCGGGATATTTGAGTCTCAGGCTCGCTGGTTTTGGTGTGGAAATGCCAGTGGCGCTCTCTCGGCAACTAGGTCTGCTGGTCTCTTCGACCAACAGAAAACCAGACTGTCGAGCTGAGCACGATTGACCAGCGCTGCGCCTGACGAACCAACTCCTGATCAATGCCCTATAGTGTATCTCTCGTATTGTTGTTCAACCGGGGCTCGTTTTCGGAAGCGTGGCGCTGGCGGGCGTTGTGTGGAAGGGAGGAGGTAGGTTGATCTGGACGGCCGACCGCGGCGTGAAACGACTCGACTGCGGTCGAGAGCGAAGACGATGGCGACGGGTGTGGAAAGCTTCCTCCCGTGCCAATCGCAGCAGAGATGAAAAGTATAATCGAGAATAGGCCCGGGCGAGGACGGGGAGTCGGTGTTGAGAGGAGGAGGGAAGAGGCGAGCAACGAGGGTGTCGAGGGGGGTGCCGAGAGGATGTCGAGACTGCAACAGCGTTCGAGGTCAAAGTTCTGGTGCTCGAATGAGATTCACAGCCTTCCTGAAGAGAAAAGAGCTCGCTTTCATGTCGAGAGCTGTTGTAGAGGCACCGTCGGTCCGAATGGGAGCTTGGTGTAGAAGTGAAGGGTGGGATGGTGGAGGAAGAGCGGACAGGGACGGAGGGCAGCGCTTCCAGGTTTGGAGCCACTGCCGCACCACAGCACGCTCTTTTCCCCAAAGCGCGCGACCGCAATTTTTGGCCGGCAGCGATAGTGCGGGGAGCCGACTGCCTGCCCAAACCAGGAATTTGTGGGTCTGAAGCTCCAACATGGCTGCTGGATAGGATTGGTCACAGTGCAATTATCTCTGTCTCGGGATGGACCGTTTTGAGTCTCGATTCGAATGCGGTTGACTTGGCTGAATGCAGTCAGGAGAAAGGGATCGATTCTGTAATGAGTTGAGCAAAGTCATCTTGGTCTTGGTGTTGCGATGTGATGGTCAACCTGGATTGATTGTTCGGGCTGTTGGTGAGTTGCAGGTGATGAAGTGACAAGATGGACCTGTTGGATTTGCCAGTGGGCAGAGCGCTGATGACCGCCGATGCCAGGGAAGCCGGAAAATCTTCGGGCCAGCAGCTGCAGGCTCCTCAGGGAACGAGGGGTCGGGTCGGGGCTTGACGTTTGGATGGCTTAGGTAATTCCATTTCGGGTCCAGCCGATTGCCAGCAGCGAACACCATTCCTCGATCTGCTCCCGAAGCCCGTCAATATCCAAAGAGTCACCTTGCTCTCCAGCACCAGAGTTGCTTTCCTCACCGCGGAACACCCGGTCGGCTTCTCAGACGTATTTGCAAGGCGGTTCGACACATACCTGGGCTAATCCTCAGATTGAGCGGAAAAGGTGGGTTGTTCTCCGCCGACACCGACCTAAACTCGGTCCCGCCCCTGGATCGCAGCCCTAGGAGGTCACCCGGGCCGTCGAGCCACTTGACTGCGCAGACAGGCCGGGGAGGTGGTTTGGGAGTCTTGGTGATGTCTCTTGAACCTCCTCTGTTCCTGGAGTTGTGTTATCGCCGTGCTGGTCATGATTAGAAACGGAAGGCTGACATTGAGTTGGCGGGAAAGGACCAAGAGAACCCCGTACTCTGATTTTGAGTTTCGCTCCGAAGCACGACTCGGCACCGGCTTGCGACGACGTTGAGAACTCGCCGAGGATCCACGGTGGAAGCTTGCACACTCGCATCTGATCTGGTGCAGTTGCAGCAGCTGGATTATTGCTCGAGGCGGACCCGCAGCTTGCAGTAGTTGTCAGGCTGCCTGTTGCTGCTTTGAGGTTTTTTGGGTACTATGAGGTCTCGATGGGTACGTCTGCCTGCCCACAACCTTCTTCTATGCCATTCACTCGGCAAGAACATTCCGCCTGCAAAAAGTTGAACGCAGTGCAACTGCCTCTCTGCACTTCCACAACACAAAAACACCTTCTCTCCGCAAGCAACCCCGGCAACGGCAAAAGAGGCCTGCCAGCGCTGCAGAGCCCTCCTGCCAAAATGCTGTGCTTGGGAGATCCTCCTTCCTTGTTTGCTGTCTGCACACGAGTGGCCATGGCCGATATCACCTTCGCTTTGGCGTCCGCCGCCATTCTGGGCATCATTTGGAGGCTAACCCGTCCGCACTCAGCACCCGAGTTAGTACACGACAAGGCGCTCACAATGGCAAACGACTCCGCGACGCTGTTCCCAAACCGACCCATACGGCCCTTGCCTAAGCGGCGGCTAAGAGAGCGGCTGTCTCCCGAGGTTGCCGACTCGATCCAGTACCCTCCGCTCCCGCAGAGCTCGACCTCTTTGTTCTTGTACCCATATCCCCTGGCGGAGGAGCACCATGACGCCACCTCGGCGTCTGCTCGCGAGACGGGCTCATACGTTGAGACACGTCAGCCTCAGACGAACGGGACCGGAGGCCACGGCAAAGAAGACGGCGCTGCGCCCAAGGATGGGTCCGCGAGCCGGGCGACTCTACATCATGCCAACCTCGTTGCACGGCCGAAACCAGACCATGGACGATTCGCCGACTCGCTCCTGCTTCCCTCAGCGGCGTCCTCGGCCGACGGGTACGATCCTTTCGAGAACACTAACAATAAGAAACGGAAGATCCCGACGGCCGGAGATTCCGCGCCCGCCCACGCTCTGAGCGATTCCGCCGCCGGAACGGCGCCCCTCGCTAACGGCGGGTCGACCGCAGAAGGCCAGGGCGAGGGGCCGGCTCCGACGTCCACGCCTTACCATGGCTCTGGAAACTTTGGATCAACCGTCCACAACGTTCCTGGGCCAGGCAGGGGAAGATACGGTCGGCCGAGGAGCGGTAGAAATCTACTGCGGCCCCTGTACGACTCGACTAACAGCTGGGCCGGGAGGACATCGAGGCTACGGTCGGGTCATTGGATTGGCGGAACAAGTATGTGGACTTGATTCGGGCTTTGGCTTCGGAACTTGCGTGGCTGACATGGTTCAAAGGCGAGAGCACCGGCATCATTTCCAATGCCATCGCCAACGCGGAGAAGCTTCCGCCTCACCAAGGCCAGGAGAATATCAGCCTCCTGCAGCAGTCGTCCACCAAGCGCAGCCCGGCCTCGACCCAGTTCACCTTCACCTGCGACTCCCAGGTTCCTGGCTCCCTAGCTTGGCCTGGCTCCGATCGTAGGGTAGCCATGCCGCAACACCAGGCCGCGGGAGTCGGCCAGGGCAAGGAGAATTGGTCGCGCGCCTCTCAGTCGGCGCAAGGTGGACATGCTGCGCCGCCGATGCCTCAGACCGGGGACACAACAACGAGAGAAGGTGCGCCGAAAAGTGGGGTTGGGGGCCAGAACCAGCATGGTGCGCCAGCGCAGAAGACATCCCGCCGGAGCGCTACGAAGGAGTACCTGGCCGCTGCCAGGGCGCGGCGTCGTGAAACTCAGCTCTATAACAAGCGCCACCCGCCGAAGCCCGAGGACATTTGGATCTGTCATTTCTGTGAATATGAGTGGATCTTTGGACACCCGCCCGAGGCCCTGGTTCGCGCGTACGAGATCAAGGAGCGCAAGCAGCGGCAGCTGGAGGAGCAGCGGCGGGCGCAGTGGGAGAGGATGAAGAAGGGGAAGCACAAGGGCAGGAAGAATAGCAAGCTTCCGGCCAAGAACAGCAACCCAGCAACGGATGGGCATAACCACGCCGGCAGCCACCGAGATGCCGACGATCAGTACGACAACGGGCCGCAAGGCGAGGAGGAATACTATGAGGATGACTCCTACGAGGAGGAGGAGTACGGTGTCGAAGAAGAGGGTGTCCTTGAACGCGGTCCTGCGGGAGACGGACAGCACGGTCATGTTCATGCTCATCACGGAGGCGGCTCGGACGTCCATGATGGAGGCGGGACATAGCCCGGGGACCAGCCACCTCGGATAGTGGGTGGCTTGGGGTGAACGAGCGTTTCATGCATTTACAGCCGGCACGTGTAGAAGCATCAGCACCCTGTATCGCTTGCGCATCCTAGGAGGATGGAGTCGGCGGAAACTGGGTCGAGGGAGAGCAGGATGTATGGAAGGAGCTCTCGGGCTTGTGTCTTGAGATGTCTTGTGGTGATACTGCCGGCTGGATACCGCGCAGAGAGCGTTGCTTGGAAGATGTGTCCCTTGGGCCGTCTTGAGTAGTTTGTGGGGACTATGGGGGCTTGGGCCTGGGCCTGGTGGAAAACGCTTTCTTCGAGTCATCTGGCATCTCTCACACGGTTGGATTCTCCGACACCTGCCGTTCGTCGAACCTCGACAGTTTACCAGCTCTCCGGCCTCTATCCCGCACTTAGCGCTACAGCACCGGAACTCACCAAGGGCAACCCCACTCACAGAAAAGCGAAAAGACGTTAGGGAGCCGAGGCCAAGGGGATTCCCTAGGTCTTGCTGCCGCTCCCTGTACATGTTTGCCAGGGGCGGTGGATGCGCCATGTCCAGCGAATGTCATGAATAAACGTCAGCGTCCGTTTCTGTGACAGAGTGTTTCGAGCAGTGAAGCAAGTCTCAGTTGTCTGTTGTGAAAACTCCTGAGACCAAATAGTTCAACCACTCTCATACATGAGGATATTCTGTGGATGGGTCGGCACTCTCCTCACTCACCAGCATCGCGCACACGTATAAGCAATGAATCCACATCCGGCTCATCCCGTCGTCCTCCACCCTTCCGGCTCCCATCCACCACAAATCTAACCTCCATCCTCTCCGCCAGTTTCTCCATCCCAGCCAGACTCATCACCCCCGGCTCCCTCTCTACAGCATCCCTCACCTCAGCTCGTTGAGGTGACAGCAAGAGGATATATTGTATCTTACGCATCGGCTCAACGCGAAGACCTTCCTGGTAAGGCGCTTGCGTTACGTCGGCCGCGTCCTTGTATGCGTGCCCGTCCATCTCCAGAACTGATAGTTGCCGTCATCTAGAAGCTGCATTCAAGCCATCAAGCGTTTGTCGTTATTGCAATTTCAAGTCCCTTCCAAGGGCATGACTGTTGTGGTTTACTTGCGCGTTCATGAACAGGGAGCCCTGCGTTTCATGAAGTTGGAATAAGGTACGGGGTAGCTGCAGCATTTCCTCCCATCGCTATATTTAGCTGAGGTTGTATCGTTTTCAATTTCAATGCGCTGAGCACTCACAATCCATACACTGCATGTCGCTACATTCTGGCACGATCTTGCGCTACCTTACTCGAGGTTCGTAGCTTCCATTCCTTTCGAACAGAGTTTCCCAGAGACGCGACCATGGTGCGGAAGGAGAATAGGCCACATCATGATCTAGAGTTGATACACTTCGGATGAACCACTGGGATGTTGCCAAAAAACTATGGTATGGTCTATCAATGAAGCATGTAGCAAAGAAAGATGGGTTGGGGGATGTCGAGAGAAGAAGCCAAGAAGCAAGCACTTTCATGAAGAACCCAAGTTGGAGAGAAAGTTGATGGAAGGGATTCCGAGAAAGCTGCTCGTCGAGTCGTCATTCCAGGGTACCTTACCAGGTAACGTTAAGCCTTGGTAAGATTCGATAACAGTAGATTGGTACCGTACCGTAAGCGGGGTTTCCCATAATAAAACAGGCTCTCAACAGCACAGCACGACTTTTCAGTTATCCGTCCAAGCGCTGTAAAAGTGTAATTACACATCTCCACTCCCAACCACCAGCAAGATGAATCCACTTCCATCCCATCTGATGTGAACCCTGGTCCACTGCCATGCAGGGCGTTCGATTAACATTATGCACAGGCAGCCAGGGACGTTTCGTTTCGCTGTGCCGTGCCGTGTCGTGTCGACCTCCCATTCCTTGCCCAACGCAATTTTCCAACTTTTCATCTCATCCTGTTTCACTGTCAATTGTTACCTTTAAACACCTGTGCAAACCGACTCGACCTTGCCCGACCGACCCTTATGACCGCCGCTGCGAGGTAGCCACTCCACTGCCCGAGCCGGCCGAATTATCTGCAAGGATGTTTGGCTCCCGAAGGCATCGCCCACCGAATCCGGTATGTCGTCATCGCCATGATTCGCATCTTGCGTACTTCTTTGATGCCGCTTCCTGGGAATCTGCCCCCATGAGCCGGCCATTTGAATAGACTTATTCAATTCCATACTTGCGCGCATTTGTTACCACTCCGAAATTCCCCGACAGGATGCTGACGTGCCATGCGACGCCCTCAACAGCCACTCACCGCGGCGACCGCGAACCCAAATGCTGCGACCGCCGCCGCTGCCGTCTTCAAGCGCCATGAAGAATCAAATTCCTCCTTGTCCGCCGCAGCCGCTGCTGCCGCCCTCCGCGCGAGACCGACGACGCCGACCCGCGTAGCCGATGTCCAAACGAAGCGGACCCTCCGCCGGAGCGCATCTGTCGCATCGACAGGAACCGCGTCGGACCATGGCCGGGACCAGTTGGGCTTGCAGAGGCGCGGCAGCAGCGGGTCAATGACCGAACGAACCTTCCGTACCCCCAGCCCTCACCGGCCTGCAAGTAGCGGCTCTGTCCAGCGCCGAAGCCAGTCTTTCGGCGACGATATGCCACCCGTCCCGGCCCTGCCCAAACACGTGGATGCTGCGCCAGGACGATTCGAAAACACTACCCAGCAGGAGGCTCAGATTCGAAGGGCAAACACTGTGAGCTTGGGTACCGCTCCCTTACGCCTGGCGTCCCAGAAACTCGCGTCTGGTGAGGCGCCATCCTGGTTTGGCGCCGCGAAGCTGGGAGACCTCGGAAACATTCGTCGAACGGATCCGGCCATGGCCAGTCCTCCGTCAAGCCCGCTGCAGCCGCTGGCACGGGAGGAGGAACTGTCCGAGGGACCCCGGCCAGGAAGCCAAGCCTCGTCTATCAACTTCTCGTACCCGACACGGATAAGACGCGGTTCTGCAAATGCGGTTCCCACGGTTGACCAGCACACGGTAACCCAGATGCCAGGACACACAGGCCAGGTGCAACCGCTTGAGCAACGCCAGCAGCCAAACCAAGTTACGCGGGTCAAGGACCAGCCAAGAGCACAGCCGACCGCACCGGCCGCGAGAAAACGGCCTGCTTCCAGCTCCTCGAACCAGACCTTGGTTTATGATCCAAACTCGAGGAGGATGGTACCGCAAGCCGACTTGCTAGCTGTCGAACACGCCGTACTCGAGGCCGCACAAGCACCAACACGCTCAAAAAAGAAGAAAAGGCCTCCCGCAAGGGCTGGATCTCATCTGGCCGCGGGCACAACGAGTCGCGTTAAGATTCGCGGCCCCGATCCCACACCAGCAGCGAAGATTGCGCCACCAGGCGGAGCAGCCCAGGCTCAGCAGTCGCGTCAGGCTCAGCCAACGCCGATGATGGAGGCAGCGCCGACCCAAGAGACGCGAGTCGATGCTGAAGAGCCTGCAGTCGAAACCGTCAGCACTCCACCGAGGATAGAGGCAAGCAAACTTGAGCAGCGCCATCAGCCGGCCCAGGAGTTTCCGCAGAGCATTGTGCCGGCTGTGTCGGACTCGGCGCAATTCGCGGTGAGACGGCAACCATCTGTGGTTCGGGAGGAGCCTGAACTCGAGGACATTGGAAACGAAGGGCAAACGCAGAAGGTTATCTCCGATGCTTTGGACGCAGTGCCTGGCCGACGGAGGATGCAGGACGGAACAGAACACCAAGCCCGCTCTCCCGCATCTCCGACACTCAAGATAACTGTGCCGCCAAGCAGTTTCTTGGAAGCCGCCCCTGCGGTTCAGGTCGACCAGAAACTCGAGACTGCCCCAGTTCCAGTTTCGGAGGACGCCAAGCCAAAACCCGCGGCAGAACATAAGAGAGCCGTGAATGTCTCGCGTGAGCGGGCTCATTCAAACAGCCCTGTTCGACAGGCGCATTTCGGGCCTGTCCAAGATAACTTGACCGTCAAGCACTCTCCGCCGCCTCGGTCGATCTCCCCGCGGAAATCAGCCATGAAACACACAAGCCCACCCCGCGCCCCCTCGCCCTCAGACGACACGTCTGAAGCTTCTGGGAATCTCAGTCAAGAAGCGTCTGTACCACGGAGGAAGTCTGTGCGCGTCAGTTTCGATGATGGCATCGCGGCGCCGGGCGACTCTGCTTCTGCAAGCCGGAACGACTCACCCCAGGCCTCCAGCCCTGTTCACACCAACCGCCACAATTGGCTCCCCAACCTCGGCCGTGGCCAGGACTTGCCCTCGCTGGACGACGATGTCGTGATGAAACCGCGCCCGGCTTTGCCTAGCTTCGGCAGCGTGAGGGATAGGAAGCCTCGGGAAACCAGCCCCAACCAGTCCGAAAGGCCGCTGGTTCGGCCCAAGGGCGAGACCCGATACACGTCGTCGCTGCTCCCCAGCCCCCCGTTGGGTTCGAGCAACGACCATGCTCTGGGTGCCGTTCTGTCGAGGGAGCAGGCTAGACTGAAAGACAGAGCCGAGCATACGGAACATACCCCTGGGCATAGGGAGCCATTGCCTCCAGTGGTGACCACTGTGGAAGGCAGCGGCTACTTCAGCGACTCTTCAGACAACAGCTCTCTTCTCAGTTCTGAGTTTGAGCAGCCCGAAGCTCCGTTGCCAGTACGACAAGCAGAAGCGCTCTCGGAGCTAACCCCGGCATCGCAAACCATACTCCCCAAGGCGTCCATCAATGGCTCGGCGGTACGTCCCGAACAACAGGTTGAGGTTGTCCTTCCCCATGTTACCATGGAACAAGAGTCGTCTCCAGAGCCCGAGATCCCCACAATCGCCATTTTGCAGCCAACTCCTCCTCCCCCTCCTGTCGCAGAGAACACATTACCGGGGCGAATTCTTATGGATGTGCCTGGCGGATTTCCAGAATACGAGTCAGACCAGTCTTTCGCGTCGGCGGCGAAAAAATCTTCACAAGTTGCGACGGCTGCTGCCCAACCAGTCAATGCCGCTCCGCAAGGCCAGCAGTCAGCGCAGCCTGCCGCCGAGACTATCCAGTCTGCTGCCGCAGAAGAATCAAGCGATTCCGACAGCGATGTGTTCAGCGACGCCTATGAAGACCTCTCGGAGATCGAAGGAGAAGGCTTCCAGTCACTTGACGCTGTGGTCGAAAGCCCTCTGCAGCAGAGCCCGCAGCCGCCCTCCCAACCGGGACGAGCTTCCAGCGCCGCTGCGGGGCACGAGTTTGTTGACGGGCCTCCTAAGCTTCAAAGGCAGATCTCCTCCGCTACAGCCGCCGCGGCCCTCGGGTCTGTTGAAGAGCATCCTACGCTCCAAACCCAAATCTCCTCGGCCACAACCGCCGTCGAGACGCCCCCTGCAGAAAGCCCTCAGGACGAGTGGGAGAGAGCGAAAGCTTACTGGAGAAGCCTGACGGCAGAGAAGCGAGCACAGCTCGAAAGGGAGGCACTGGAAGAGGCAGGTATCGAGGCAGACAGGGACGAAGCCCAGCCTGAGGCGGAAGCCAGGAAGAAGAAGACTGTCGAGCGAGCATATTTCGAAACCAGAGTGCTGGCCGTTCAAACGACTCAGCAAACTTCGGGTCGGCGAGAACAAGGGAGGACAAAGGATCCCGCCCGCACCTACATGATCAAGCCTGGAGAACGGTGGACGGGAGGGGACGAGAGCGATGTTCATCCCATGCGAAAGACTATGCGCGACCAGCCACAGCGCCAAGCTATGGTTCAATCCGCCGAAGGGTCGCGATTGCGCAAGTCAATGCGGCCGAGCGGCCCGTCAGGCCCGAGCAGAGATGATACTCTGAACTTTGGAGATCAAGGGACATCCAAACGTCCAGTGTCGTCCCCTCCAGCTGCTACTACTCTGTCCAAGCATCGTCGGTCAGCAACACAAGCGGAGCCCATCCCTCCCGACGCCGACGCTCCTCAGCCCCTCATGGCGAGACGGGGTTCTACGGGCAGTGAAAGCAGCTTCAAGCGTGCCCGGCCTGCCAGAGCCCAAGGCATCGGGTTCCGCCAGTCCTTGCGACCAACTTCACCCCCATCCGTGCAGAGTGATCAGCGGCCCAAGCGCTTCTCGCTGAGGACGCTCTCCCCAGCTGGCTCCGACTCGAGGCAGAACGCCAACGCTTCAGACGCCAATCCGTCTGCAAGCACCCACATGCGGACAACCTTGCGCGACCAAGCGGGGGGCAGGAAGAGCTCGGGCGGCATACGCATGCCCAGCTTCGGTCTCTCGTACGGCGGGGGAAAGAAGCAGGGTTCAAAGACGTCGGGGAACAAGGGCTCTGCCTCTCGCTTCTCCAGCCGGTTCGCCGACTCGAGTGACGAAGAAGGCCCGAGTGGCTTGCCCTCCGGCTTCCGCAGCCGCTTCGAAGACTCGAGTGACGATGAACCGGTGACGCCAATCCTTGTGCCGCTCCCAAACTCCGCCTCCGTCCCATATGCCACTACCCCCGGCGCAGGGCATCATCTCAGAAAGGAAAGCTCCATCGCGAGCACCGCCCTGCCAGAGGAGCTGGAAGACTCCGAAGAGCCCCAAGAACCCTGCGCGGCAACCACTCAGCACACCAACGATAGACCCCCACCCACAGCGGCCGTTGACACCTCCCTCCGACGAACCCGCTCCGGAAGAGGCCAGCTCCCCTCCTCACAAACTGCTCCTTCACTTAAAACTACCAACAACAACAACGACGGGCGCCCGTCCTCCTCAACAACAAGACGCAACAGCTTCATGTCTGTGCTGCGCCACCGCAAAAAGGACAGCGCGGCCGCCAAGATTGGCCGGCCTGAGATTAGCGAGAGCGCCGCGCGGCGGGATACGAGGCTTGAGCGCAGCGTGGGTCAGCTGGAGAGGATTCGGAGTCGGGGGGTCGATGAAGAGGAGGTGGATGAGGCTGTGCCCTCGCCGTCACCGGCGCCGGCGCCGATGCCGAGGAGTCCGCGGTTGCAGAAGCGGGGGAGTAAGAATAAGAGGGTTTCGGCCGGGGTTGTAGCTGCTGCTCCTCCGGCATCTCCTCCGGCTGTTCGTGCTCCGGGGGCCAACCACGATATCTTCGTTGGTGACAGAAGTGAGGAGATGGACACGTTTATCCCGGCCCCACCCAGACGCTCAAGCACGTCAGGAAACCTGGGCACTAGGACGCTCAGCGGCAGCGGCGGTGGATTCTTCCATTTTCACCCGCACCGAAGGGTAGCGTCCGTGGGGTTGGAGACGCCGGCAGCGCCGCCCAGCGTGGAGGGGTCGTCTGTGGCGGGCAGTATGGGGGGGGCGTCGTCGACGACGAGGAAGAGGCGGTTTGGAGCGCTGAGGAGGATGTTTGGGGTTCATGACAAATAATCTTGGATGATTGAAGGGATGCATTCTGGTTTGGTAAAGGGGAGGGAATAATAGTAATAACCGGCGCCAGGGACAAGAGGAAGGATTGCACTGAAACTGGATTTTTGGGACACGGAATGGAGCAAGCAAGCAAGCAAGCAATTGTTTAGTGCGCATAGTTATATACCCAGAGCTGGAGCATGCAATTTGGGCTTTACTTTCCTTTGTACAAGGGTCTTCTTGTTGTACGTTAGGATGTGTTGGGACTGGCGTTCATCAAGACCATCTCGAGTATCCCCAGGTTCAGGGACAGGGTGGCTGGAGATTACTAGATGGGATTACCCAGGGTTCCCGGCTACTTTGCTAGCTTTCATATCAACAATCTAGGAGTATTCGGATCCATCTCCAGGTCACATTCTCCAGATTGCTCAGGGTCCCTCTCGACAGTGAAATCCAAACTCACATGGAGTCGTTCGTTCAAACTCGCAACTCGGCGAACCTCCTACAGTCAGGTAAGTTAAAAGCAGTAAACCCCATTTCGAAACCTCCACATGCGCTTGTCAACAACACACCCACCCATGACCAAGAAAGCGTTGTGGTGCTCGTTTCCCAACCCATCGGGTCTCGTTCCTCCTTCTCCCTGGTTCTCGGCGCTGCATGGTGTGTTGCATGCAGCCCTCTTGTGACCAGGGACGTGGAACGTGGGGGGCCTGACCTCCATTCACCGAGTATCTCGTTGAAACATTTCCCGAGGAAGACAGAGGGCGCAGGGTCGGACGCAGAACAGCACGAGACGACATCCTTCAAACGACCTGTGGTGGACGCCAGGGGTAGCACATCCCCAGTAAGTCGACTGGTCCAAACCACTCGTAACATGAACGCAGAAGAAGCTGACCAGCCATTTATTTGCTCCGAAGACGCCAAATGCTATGCGGATAATGTGAAGAGTAGCTACAATCCGACACCAGGCGCCAACGCTTCCTACCATCCGTACTACTAACCGGTGCGAAACAGCGTCTCATAGGGTCCCAGCTGCTCAACTGGGAGTTCAAACGAATCGCGGCTCATATCCTCACCCCATGTTAGCCTCATCACTAGTAACACAGGAGAAAGTCCGTTATTAGTGCCCAAAATGGCCGACTTTCCCATCTCAGGTCCTCGCCTACGTGCCCTCACCCTTATCCAGCTTCCCACGCTTCAGAAGCAAGGCCAGTTCACTCCTAGACCGCCCAAACGGAACTGGTGGCCCGGGATTCGGCGGCGTTGGCTTGAACTTCTGATTCAAACCCGACGATGACGGTTGCGAGCCCAAGCGTGCTTCACTAGGAGCGTCCTTGGCCTCTGGTACTACCGGCGGGGAGGTAACCGTCTCCAACTGGCCCAAAGCTGTCATGGTAGATGTTGCAACGCTGCTTGTGGCTTGCAACGGAACAAGTGCCAAACCAGGCTCTCGGGCTCGTCGGGAAGCTTCGGAGGCGGTGGAACGGGAACGAACCGTAGGAGTTGCGCTGCCACTGTGTCTGGACCTATCGTCGTGCACGAATCCTGCAACTGGCGGTGGAACCTGCGCAGGGACTTGCGAAGGAAGTTCTGGAGCTCGTTGGGCAAAGCCTCGCTGGCCTCCAGTTACCTCGCGAGATCCAACGGTGTCCCTGACGTCCCATGTCGACCTTCGTTGGGGGCCGGGAGGATACAGTTGCTGTGCGGCTGCAGACTCCTTTCGGCTACCGTTGGCCTGGACGAGCCCATCCTGAGGAGGCGGTTGCTTGCTCGTAGCTCTCCCTGTCGAACGCTTCCCGACCGTCTTCTCACTTGTCCCAGAATCGCTTGCTTGGGATGACAAGGATCCCGGCCCAGGCAGTTGCGGGGAGGTCGGCGTTGACCGCTTAGACCCAGAGCGTTTCGATGCGGTGACAAAACCTGCCACACGCGGGCCGGAATCAGATCCAGTGGATGAGTGTGAGCTCTGCCTGCGAGCTACTGCAGGTCTCCTCTTTGATGCTGCAGTGGTGACCACAATTTTTCTGCCATTAATTGCTGAGGTTCTCGCCGTTCGAGTGGGTGGGACTGGGGGTGGCGGCATCTCCGCCTCAGACACGGGCGGCGCCGGGGCGGGTGATTTTGGCGCTGTGGTTACTGTGGTTGATGGCGAAGCGGCGCTCTGCGGGCTTACACCGGCCGCAGGAGAACCTTGGGTTCGTTTCGTCGACGTGGGAAGTGGTGGAGGAGGCATCTCTGCGGCTGCCATCGCCGTGCTGGCGGGTGATATGATCCCGCCGTCTAGGACAGCCTCATCATTCAAGGCAGGGGGCGACGCAAATCGTGCGGTGGGTCGGGGACCAGATGACGACGGGCCCCTCGACTTCTTCAAGATAGGGTGCGGTGGTGGCGGCCTCGTGGAGGAAGGAGTTGGTTCCTTCTTGCTGCCGGCCGAGCCAGACCCCGGTCCTGAGCCATCATGTCGTGGGCGAGACTCGGACGCATCCGGAGCCTGGGTTCCTCGTTTGCCAGACCCAGGCGCCTTGAAGTTGATCAGCATCCATGTGCCCTCCTATCATGTCCCGGTATAGCTCACCTTGAAGCGCGCGTAGCGGTCGGCGGGCGACGGCAGCGGCACGAACGTTGGGCCATTCGAAAACTCCTCAAAAAGCCTGGCAAGCTCCGGCCCACTGAGATTCCGGAGCCTGTCACTCCCCCAAACATGCCACCAGAAATTCTCCAGGCGGAAAGCGCTCGGGTCAAAAAGCCTTCTGAACGTGGTTGTGTAGGCTGACAAGTTAGTGTTAGTCCGATGCTGAGACAAGTTTTGGTGTAGTGAGGGAGCTGTTCCAGATACCGTTCCAATACTGCTTGATCTTCTCAGGGGGAACCACTGGGTAGCTTGCTATCTCAGCGTAGATCTCCTGCGTGTTCTCAAAGAACCCTCTGGGCATCATCGCCTCCATTTTGGCGACAACCAGCGCTGTGCTGGGCAAACGAGAGAAGCTGGCGGAGAGTTGGCGCTTCGCAGTAGCCTGGGGACCATGGCTTGCGCAGAGCGAGCGACTTCTGCAGTTAGAGCCGTTTTCAAACTCTGCTGCTGGGCAGACATGAGCCTTGCGCCAGCAGCGAGGATCTCAAGAGCGACTCGACACGAAGAATCGCAAACCGGCGTGGTCCTGGATTCGAGGGCTGTCAGGGTCAGTTCCGTCTGGAAAAAGCACTGGCGCGTGCGGATCTCCACCAATAAAGGTGTGATATGCTCTCAGCGTGGAAGGCAGGGCAGGGCACTTTCAGCTGAGGCTGCTTGGAGGGCAGGGGGTTCAGGGCTCGCAGTGAGGGAGGGGAGCCCAAGCTCGGCGGACGTGGCCACGCCGCTGAAGCAGCCGTCGAGACCTTCCTCAACAACGCGGCAGTCCCGCAAACCCTCTGATGGCTAATGCTGGCATCTGCTTCCGAGGGATGATTTCGGGCGGCTCGGCATCAACGGGTACTTGACCCATGGACTTCGGGCTCTCCACGATACGTGCTTGCTTCCGACGGGGCAAGCAGTGGTGCCATAAAGACTTGCTTTTGTGCTGTTTGGCGAGGGTTGGAAGGAAGAGGAAGGTCTGTCGGGCACTTACACGGACGAAGGCGAGCTTCACCGCCGGCCGGGTGGAGAATCGTCTCTCACCGCCGCCCTCCACAGGCTCGTCGCCGGCCGCGATTAAAAAATCCAGGACTGAGAGCTAGAGCGAGAAGACGGGATTCGATGTTTGTCCATGCCCAGACAACTCATGCCTTGTTGAGAGCACCAACACTGGGCCAAGTTGATGAGCGAGCGTCTCGAGCTGATGAGAGGAAGCGGCACAAAGCAGAGATGAGCGTCAGGTTCAGCCCGCTTCTTGGGGCGAACAGCGGAGGCGGCGATGCGAAGTGACGGTCGAAAAACTGGAAGTCGACATGAGGCGGGCCTGGTGAAGGAGCGACATGAAGCGACTGCTGTGTCTGCCTGCTATGGATGCCCGCGAGGAAGGCGCAAGAGGTCAAAGGCCGGATGCAGGCCTTGTTCCGTACCTTCCAGCCTTGCTCCAAGCTCCAAACCGTCCCTGCTGACCGACGATGGTTACAGGGACCGGGGTCATTGCAAAGTTCGTCGAAATTAGCGTTGTTCTGGGGCACCCTGGCGGCTCTGTGGGGTGTCTCGGGCGCCAAGGGAGCGGTTGTCAGGCGGTGATCCAGTGACTTCTGCCTTGTTGGGATGGAATTGAGAGAATCCAGGTTGCCCGAAACAACAATTCCCCCGATACCAGCAACTCAGGTTGAAATGGCGTCTGGAAACACCATCTCATCGGCTGTCGGATGCTTGGAAATGGGGCAGGTGCACCAGTCTCTTCGAGTCGGTCACGGTTGCCTTTCAGATTCCGCCCCACAGCTCAACATTTGAGGTGGAAGGAACCTCGAAGCTGACGACTCCCGTGCTTCCTCCCTCGCAACCTCAACCACGAGACCTGCTGCATCGGCGCGGCAAAACAATGGCGACCGTCACCTGACGGGGGATCAGAGGCACGTGGATTCAAGGTGACACCGGGTCCGGGCCAAGCACAGACAATCGACAATCCCGTCTGCCCGTGTCTGATGCTGTTCCGTTCGCTTTCTCCTCCCCGTGCGACACCACCGGGCAGCTCCCGGAAACCCATACACGAACCGCCCCATTACGGCCCTCAGCTGCCTCGACAGCTTTTCAAGCCGATGCCTGCCCTTGAAAAGGCCAGCTTCCCAGAAAGAATCCTGGACAATTCTCGCAACTATTAGCGGATTCGGCTGGTGTCACGGACACGGACACGTCCCCCGGTCCCTCCCCCGCGTCCCGACTTTTTGAAATCAACTGCGGGGGCGGGGCTGATCATGTTTCTCTTTGTCCAACTATTTCGAGCATGCTGTGTCCACGCGGGCAGCCAGAGGAACGCCGCTCGCCAATGACGGAGCCCGGACGCACGTCGTCCCTCACATCGCCGGCGCGGCGGAGCGGGGCGGCCCTTTCTCAGCGGTGAGGAGAACCAGTCAATGACCAGCCCCCTTCCTCGACAGATATTGGCCAACAGCAGAGAAACCTCCGACAGCACGCGGCAAGCTCGGTGAACAATTGGCCATTACTCCCTTTCCTTCCGGAGACTTTGCACATGTGCAGACTCAGGGTCCGGCCGGGTAAGACGAGCCCCGTATCGGTACGTCGACGCTTCGCTTCACAAAAACACCAGGCAGGGGCTAGGTATTGGACAAGTTATCCCTCAATGAGGCGCAAAGCTGCATGAGGCGGCGGTGACCACACTCGCACTATCAAACCGGAGAGCCGCGATTGGTTACCCCTGGGACATGCTAGGCACCGTGTACACCTCTTGTCTTCAGGTTCCGGTTCCCCATATTGCGTCCAGATTCCGCACTTTGCGGTACCTAAGTCCTGCAGGTCCCAGGTTGCTAGAAAAGGCCGCGCGGTGTGCGTTACGTACGTGTTTCTGGCTGCTAGCACCAATAAGACGACTGGGCTGACGGGAGAGCAAGCCTTCACCGCCCCCGCCGCAAGAAGAGGTCGATACCAGCTGTGGTATGAGACATGCGCCGGAAGTGTCACGGTGTCTCGGAGGAAGAGGCAAGCGGCTGAGCCGCCGAGTCAAGAAATCCGGACCAAGTGACCGGGTCCAATCCCGCCAGACTGGATCGACTCCGGAACCGACATGCCGGCACCTCTGGCAGGCAAGCTGAGCTTTTATGATAGCTGACTCTCCACTACACTGTCGGCATCTCAAGAGGAGGGGGCCCTGAGCCCCGGAACGGGATTGGTAGGCATCTGAGACCCAGGGCAGTGGAAAGCTGGAGCAGAAGGGCCAAGGAAAATGTGAGATGTGATAGATGACCAACCTATGGTGTGGGACGAAGCCTCCCAACCTCACCGACCTCCGGAAGACGTACCCGCCGGGCTAAATGCTCCGCACCGTTTCTTGGACCGAAAGTCAACCGATGAAACCAGATCACAGCCAGAAGAGGCAGCGAAGCAATCCTGAGAGAAGACACATAATTCCAGAGATGGATTCCCTCGAAGGTCTTGCAAGGAATGAGCAAACACAGGAGGGGCTAATGAAAGTCTTTTCTATATTTTGACCGACAGCAAAATCGGCGTGTATATCCCGTCTCTTCCAAATATCCCGCTTCGAAATAACCCACCAAAATATCACTGTCAACAGGTACTCACCCACATTCATAGGAGAGAGTTTCCTGTCCATCATGTAACAGTATAACCGCCGTCAACACGCAGGTCGGCACCGGTGACATAGCTAGAAGCGTCCGAGAGCAAGAAGGTCACGGGACCCATCAAATCCTCAGGTGAGCCCATGTGCCCCTGAGGGATGAGCGAGGTCCACTGCTTCTTGAGGTCTGGCTTGTCATCGAGGATCTTTTGGGTTCTGTTTCGGAGTTAGTCATCAGCCACCATCCGTCCCCTTTCTCTGCCCGGGCTCGACCGGTAACACACGGCCGGCTCGGAGATGACTTACAGAGCGGTAAGCATGTAGCCCGGTGAGATGCAGTTGACTCGGATGCCGGCCTTGGCCCACTCGACGCTGAGCGAAGCGCAAAGGTGGCGGACGGCGGCTTTCGAGGCGTTGTAGGGGCTGGATGGGTTAGGCACACGGGTTAGTCATGATTGACAGTTTCGGAAGGGAAAGGGAGGGTGAAGTGAGATGTGACGTACGCCTGTGGTTGGGGCACGTTCACGATGGCACCGCTCATGCTCCCGATGAAGACCATACTGCCCTTGGAGTTGCGTCCCATCTAACCATTGGTGTCAGCGGAGGTCAGGCAGGCAGGCAAGCAAGCAAAGCAAGCAAGCAAAAGCAAACCGGTGTGGCGTTGGAAAAGCAACAAGACAACCCCTCCTTTCCCCTTCACTCCAGCCTCTCGTTCCCAGGGTTACAATAACGTTTTGGGGCAGAAAGACTCACCAGATGCCTCGCCACGGCCGTGGCAAACAAATAAGTCCCATCGACGTTGACCCCCCACAGCTTGCGCATGCGGTCGACCGGGTAGGCGACGGCCTCAAAGTTCTCGGTGAAGCCGGCCGAGGTCACCAGGCTGTCGATCTTGCCGTGGGCGGCGACGATCTCGGCGATGCAGGCGTCGACGCTGGCGGGGTCCGAGACATCGGCGTAGTGGGCTGTAACCCTGGGAACTCTGCATGCAGTAGGTAAGGTATTGGTTGGGAGAGTGAGGTGGAAAGGGTGAGAAGGAACGGACCTCTTCGCATCGGGGTGGTCACGCTTAAAGGTGTCGATTATGTTTTGTGCTTGGCGGGCTGCTTCTTCCTCTTGTCTTAATGTTAGTGGCCACCGTGTGCCTTTCCTTGAAAGTGTGTAACGTACTGTTGAGGTCGACAATGGCCAAATCCGCTCCGCTAATGACCATGCCCTCTGAGACCGTGTCAGCCGATTTCCTCCTTCCTCCCTCCCTCCCGGGATCAATGAGTTAGACCTACGGCCCATCACCAACCCCAACCCCCTCGCACCTCCGGTAACCACACCAACCTTGCCCTGTAACGAGAAAGTCGCCAGCGTAGGAAAGACGTTCTCTCCAGCCCGACCTGCTCCAGACACCGGCTTGGAAGCGGGAACCTGGTCATCGGGAGGGTACTCGACAGTAATCGAATCATCCGTCCGGGCATATGAGCCCGCGACGGAGGCAATCTCCTCCTCGCTCGGCCGCTTATTGTCTGGCCGCCGGGCAGCCGGAACAGTGTGGAACCGGGCCGCACCGGCCGAGACGGAGGCCCGGGCTCGGAGATTGGCCGGAGTGGTGGAGACGGATGCGGAGAGGTTGCCGAGAAGCCGGGCGGTGGGGGTCCGCCCCGCAGCGCTGCGGAGGGCTCGCCCGATGGGGAGAGACATGTCGCGGACTTGTGTCTGTACTCTGTAGTGTACGGGTCGTCGATATGTCGAAGAGGCTAAGCTCGCGATGGGGGTTTTAGAAGTGAGTGTGTTGTAAACAAAAGGTCTGCAGGCGCGGGGTAGTTATACACATCGACAGCGGCGATGATCCGATCTAGACTTTCAAAACGGGTGGGGTAGGTTGGGATTAAAGATGGGGCAGACCTGCAGGCTGCTGGAACCCGTGCTGGAGATGTTGGATCTGGCGTGATCAAGAACTTTTTTCGTGGAGGAACAATACGGGGGATCTCGACTTGTCTTTCTGCTCAACAAGCCATCGAACCCCGCTGGCAGTGTCACGAGGACACTTCCTGTTGTACATTCGTCGGCTAGCGGATTCCTTCGACTTCTAGGTGGGGAGGAGAAGGAGGAGGACCGAGATCGGAAACAGCATGGTCTTCACTTGAGAAATGTTCAATCTCGTAGATGCGGTTGTGCTAAATTCCCATCAGTTGACGAGGGCAATTGTGAGAATGCAATTGTGAGAACGCCATCTAAGACCGAGCGAAGAGGTTGCCAAGATGTGTCCAGCTCGAATAGTCAACGTTAATTTAGGATACAGTAAAGATGCAGGGCCTAGAACTGTTGAGCCTCCATCGCCATGCAACCGTATCTGCAAAACCCGCATGACAGATCCTCCTCGTCTCGCTATTCGGCTCCTCTCCAAAATCTAAGCCGAACTAGGCCCGGTCTCCTTTATCCCGAGGGCCGCAAGGGCAACTTTTCCCATCAGCCTGCGCGAACCAGAATACAAGTTCATCATCGAGTACAAAGTAGAGCCTGCATGTTGCCGGGTCACCATCAGGCTCGTCTTACATGACAGACTACTTCGTGCTATGTGTAACTGAACATATTACTAGCTAGATGCTATACAAATGCGCGCTCGCTATGATTTACATCCTAAAAACGCCAAACTTTGTCTGCCCAGGGGCCACCACATTCCGGCCGCCCATGGCCGCGTTCAGCCCAAGGCCCAGGTACTGCCGCGTATGCGCCGGAGGAATAACGCCGTCGTCCTAGAAACAGCACGTTAGCAATGCCCTCTGAAGGAGGAGATAAAGGATGAGGAGGGAATCAACTCACCCACAACCGCGCCGACGAGAAGACACAATCACTCTCCCTATCAATCCGCTCCTTCAACCCCGTATCAACCTTCTGCCCGACCGTCTCCATGACACTCGCCAGCTGCTCGCCGCCCATGACACCAATCCTCGCATTAGGCCACATCCACAGGAACCGCGGCGAGTAAGCCCGCCCGCACATGCCATAGTTGCCCGCGCCATAACTGCCGCCCACAACAACAGTAAACTTGGGCACGTCGGCGCACGCCACGGCCGTGACCAGCTTTGCGCCGTTCTTGGCGATGCCCTCGCGCTCGGCGTCCTTGCCGACCATGAAGCCGCTGATGTTTTGCAGGAACACGAGCGGGATGCCGCGCTGGGCGCACAGCTCGATGAAGTGGGCGCCCTTGAGCGCCGAGCTGCTGAAGAGGATGCCGTTGTTGGCCACGATGCCCACGCGGTGGCCGTAGATGTTCGCGAAGCCTGTTACCAGGGTCGTACCGTAGTCGCGCTTGAACTCGGCGAAGGCGGAGCCGTCGACGATGCGGGCGATGACCTCGTGGATGGGCAGCGGTTTGCGGAGGTTGGTGGAGGCGATGCCCAGGAGCTCCGAGGGGTCGTAGAGCGGCTCGGAGAAGGTGGGTGTCGGCGAGGCGGATGTCTTGGGCCAGTTGAGATTGCTGATGGAGCGGCGCGCCAGCACAATGGCGTGCGCGTCGTCCACGGCGAGGTAGTCGGTCACGCCCGACACCGAGGAATGCATCTTGCCGCCGCCGAGCTCCTCCGGGCTGACGACCTCGCCCGTCGCTGCCTTGACGAGCGGGGGGCCGGCGAGGAAGATGTGTCCCTGATCTTGCACAATGATGCTCTCGTCGCTCATGGCAGGCACGTAGGCGCCGCCGGCGGTGCAGGGGCCCATGACGACCGAGATTTGGGGTATCCCGGCGGCAGACATGCGCGCCTGGTTGAAGAAGATGCGCCCAAAGTGTTCGCGGTCGGGGAAGACATCTGCCTGGTGCGGCAGGTTTGCGCCGCCCGAATCGACAAGATAGATGCAGCTGTAAGAACCTAGCGTTAGCGGACTGCGACACTCCGACCGGACCAGCAACTTACGGCAGCTTGTTTTCCTGGGCGACGGCCTGCGCACGGAGGTGCTTCTTGACGGTGATGGGGTAGTATGTGCCACCCTTGACTGTGCTGTCGTTCGCGACAATCATGCAGGTGACGCCCTCGACAACACCCACGCCGGCGATGACACCGCCCGCAGGCACCTCGGCCTCGGGGTACAGCTCATGGCCGGCCAATGGCGACAGCTCCAAGAATGTCGTCCCTGGGTCGATGAGGGCCGTGACGCGGTCGCGAGGCAGCATCTTCTTGCGGGCCAGGTGCTTCTCCTTCGCCTTGGCTGGCCCTCCCTGCTGCGCTCTGCGCGTCAGCTCGTCCAGGCGGGCCATGGCCTCGCCCATGAGGCGCTCGTTCTCCTTGAACTCGTCCGAGCTCGGGTCGACATTGCTCTTGATGACGGATATCGCGCCTGCTTGGTGCGGCGTGTTGAACGTGGCGACCCCTCGTCTCGTCGTCGTCGCGGAGCAAGGGAGAACGGGGGTGCGACGGTGGGCCCGCAGCGACCGTGGGCGGGCGCATTGGCGGCCGAACTGCCGGGATAGAAGCAGCATTTCCCTTGACGGTGTGGAAAACGACATATTGGACGCTCAATTGGCTCGGACGGCAGCAGAGACACAACAGCGAGCAAAAAACAGAGAGAATTGAAGTGGTGAAGCTGTCAATTGCTGCCAGAAGAGGTTCACGAGATCTTGGTCCCGGGGAAACGGCTTAGGCCGCGGCACACACTGACGTCCAACCCCAAAAACCTGGGGTAGCGGGGGTTGGGGCCGAAGCAAGCCGCTGAAAGCCGGCGCCTGTCACCCGCTGCAGGCGCCAACGATGTCATCGAGCCGACTGCCCCTGGCACATGCCATTCCCGGGGTCAGGGGAATCGTCGGCTTAAGGGACGGAGGGACAGATGGGATAACTCGAGTTGAGCAAGTCAATTGTTGGTCAACACCAGACGAAATTCTTCTCCCTTCTTCTTGTGCCTGATTTCTGCTGTCGGCCCACAACCAACATAAACAACATGTCAAGCTCCACGCTATCACGAGCGCTGAGGCGCGCAACAAGGCCAAACGGCGCAACATCCTCCCTTCGGCAATTCGGCATTCTCCCCTCATCACCAAGGACAGCAACACCGGTCCTCTTCCTCTCCCGCCAACAACACCGCAATGCCTCGTCCAAGCACCCCAAGGGCTTCGAGCCACCCTCGCCCAGCGACCTCGCCGAGCTGCGCGAGCGCGTGCAAGAGTTCACCCGCCGCGAGCTGACCGAGGAAGTCGCCGCGGCGACCGACAAGAACAACAACTTCCCCGCCGACATGTGGGCCAAGCTGGGCGACGCCGGCTTCCTGGGCATCACGGCCGACGAAGACGTCGGCGGCCTGGCCATGGGCTATCAGGCGCACTGCGTCGTCATGGAGGAGCTGTCGCGCGCGAGCGGCTCCATCGCCCTCAGCTACGCCGCCCACTCGCAGCTGTGCGTCAACCAGCTGCAGCTCAACGGCTCCCCGGCACAAAAGCAAAAGTACCTGCCGGACCTGATCGCGGGCCGCTGGGTCGGCGCGCTGGCCATGTCCGAGTCCGGGTCGGGAAGCGACGTGGTCAGCATGCGCACGCGCGCCCAAAAGGTCGACGGCGGCTACGTCCTCAACGGCTCCAAGATGTGGATCACCAACGGGCCCGACGCCGACCTGGTCGTCGTCTACGCCAAGACGGTCCCCGACGGCGGTTCCAAGGGCATCACGGCTTTCATCGTCGAGACCAAGACCCCCGGCTTCGCCTGCCTGCGCAAGCTCGACAAGATGGGCATGCGCGGCAGCAACACGGGCGAGCTGGTGTTTGACAACGTCTTCGTGCCGGACGAGAACGTGCTCGGCGCCGTCAACGGCGGCGTGCGCGTGCTGATGGAGGGGCTCGACCTCGAGCGCCTGGTGCTGTCGGCGGGCCCGCTGGGGCTGATGCAGGCCGCCCTCGACGTCGCGCTGCCCTACGCCCACTCCCGCAAGCAGTTTGGCACGCCCATCGCCCAGTTCCAGTTCGTCCAGGGCAAGTTGGCCGACATGTACACCAAGCTGCAGGCGTCGCGCGCCTACACGTACGCGACGGCCCGCGCGGTGGATGAGCAAGGAGTGATCAAGACGCAGGACTGCGCGGGCGCGATCCTCTACGCCGCCGAGCGCGCCACCGAGTGCGCCCTGGACGCCATCCAGATCCTGGGCGGCATGGGCTACGTCGAGGAGATGCCGGCCTCGCGCATCATGCGCGACGCGAAGCTGTACGAGATTGGCGCGGGGACGTCCGAGGTCCGGCGCATGGTTATTGGGCGGGCGTTCAACAAGGAGTATGCGCATTTGTCTAGCTAGTTGCTGCGAGGTTAATAAATCCTATCCTTGATCGATCGTACTGTGCACGTGGACATCGTTGCTGTTGGAGTCGTTCCGTGCTATCCGTCCAGCGGTCGATGCATGGCAAGAAGCAGGATGTCCTTCCGATTTGGCATGTCATCCTATTCAGGAAGAAAAGAGAGCCGTATCTTTGGAATTGTGGTGCTGAGAAAGGGGCCGACTAAAGCCGCGACGTATCCGGCTTCTTTGTCCCGTCGCTTGCCCCAATCTAGGGATCAACGAGCGGCGAGCACTGGGCTCACAGCAGTTAAATCTTCCCCTGGCTGCGACGTGGAAGTGTCTCCGCCGCTGTCAGAGAGGCCTCCTCGAAGCTTCAAAGGCCACATTCATGTCGTGTCAGTACATTTCATTTCCCGCCAGCGTCGCACTCCCCCGATGACTTGCATCCCCCCTTCTCGACCGTGACATCCGCAACCATCAACTGCGGAAGTTGCCCGCCTCCATGCGCAAGGAAATCCTCCGTACCACCATCCCCCTGACCCCCACGCCCGACCCGCGACTGCATATATCCCGTCACGGTGCAACCTCGGTGTAGAAAAGTCATGCACCCTGCCTCCTGCCTCCTGTCCGTTGCCACCTCCCGGCCTGGGAATGGGATGCTGCATTTCCCATACTTCCCGCCCCAAGCGGCCGTGCCCGCCCGCCATGGCAAACTGAACATCTCCCTTTCTTCACTTCCCCTTATTGTACTCGTACCCCGCCGGGAACTCGGCAGATGGCCATTGGTTGCGCCCAGGGGAACCATATGCGTTACCTGCACGTCAGAGGATCGGAACGGAAAGTTCGACGGGCCGCGGGCCGCTGGAGAGACGGGATGAGCCCGTTGAGGCGTGCCGGTGGGCTTGATATCTAGCCGAGCCGAGATGCAGACGCGGGGGGCGGAAACGGGTTACCGGCTTGGGAAATCGAGAACCGGTTAGGATTGTGGTTATAACCTGCTTGATATGCAGTAGGGTCCATTGGCCTTGCCGTCTATCAGCCCATTGTAATTTCGCTCATGCGAAAAAAGCTCGTTGTCGAACAATGGCCGAGTTTGGTGTCTTACACCCCGGAGAAGGGAGGACGGGTGAAAGACGCGGAAGCGGGCTTGAGGCGTCGAATGCAGACGCCTTGGACATCGGACAGCTGCATATTGCTTGAGAAACAGCGGAAGGACATCGCCGTTTTATTCCTCTTTGGTAGTCCTTCCCACCATCGGGTGCCGCAGCCGGGCCGTAGACCCAACGTGGCTGACGGTTTCGGAAATTGGGAGCGAGATAAGTGCCTATCTTGGCAGCGGCGAAACTTGGGGTGGATCAGATAGCGAGCGATCTAAGTTCCTGGTGCGTGGAGCATGCGAGGGGCAGCAGCCAGAGCTGGGGTTCGAATCGTCTTTTCTTGACGAACGGACTTGAAAAGGTGGTGCCAACCAAATATTGTTTGTGGGTGAAGTGCGAGCCAGGCTCTGTCGGATGCCCAATAGGGGTAGCTGTGCACCTCAAAACCACCAAGCGGAGGTGTCCAAGGTGGGATATCTTGAGAAACAGAAGCTTGAAAGAGAGAAAGTTTCGACAGCCCAATGGCGGGTGTCTGGGAGATTGTCATGGATGAAGCCCTTCATGCCAGGGCTGGTCATGAGTTGGCCGACCCTCTGAAGTTGCAACTCCTGCCCAGTCACTAGATCTTTGACGGCGTCGACGGTGTGATACCGACGTTCCTGGTGGGTGGGACAACTTTGGATGCAGCAAGGGTTGGGAGATGCAAGATGGATGAACGCAAGAAATGCTTACCAAACGATTGGGCTGTTTCACGGCTGTTGCATGTGCCTCCCTCCACGGCCATGTGACAGCATGCGGTTGATTCCCTATCGGGGTGTGACGAGCCACATTGGCGACTCCGGACCTGTAGCAGTAGCTCAAGCCGTGAGCATGACCTTTTTTGAGAGCACCTGTGTTGTTTGGAACGCGCCGACGACCGAGTACGGTGTGTTTGTGCAAGGGGTGGGCTCACCGGTCGGCTAGGGTGTCATGTGTCAAGGTCGCCCTGGCTCGGCAGTTCCTCTGTTGGATCCATGGCCGCCGCGACGAGCGTCCATAATTACCGGAGAAATCGACCAGCCTGAGGCCGGATGCGGCAGGACGGGCCACGCCATGCTGCCCTGTATCTGATGCAGAAAGCTGCGAACTAAACGCCCAAGCTGCGGCGACGGGTTGCTGCAGCCGCCCAGGAGCCCAGCGTCAGGTTGCATTCCGAATAGCCCGAGGCGGCAGGGCGGTTGGAGCCCCGGAAACTTGGGCCTTAGCGTCGATACACCCGATGCCTGGGTCCTGTGTGAAACCGTGATTCGCTAGCGCTTCTGTCGACCTGCATGCTGTGGGGGCTTGAGCATGTCTTCCCGGTCTCGCATGCTCACCGGTCGGTCGTTCGATGCAGCGGCTTGCCCAGTGCTGTTTTGGGCCACATGGGCGGGATGAAACGTCCAGGTTGTGTGCGGCCGCAACCGTGATTGGCCCCCTTGCGCCAACCGCTCAGGAGGCGAGCCGCGTATAAAGAGCGTGTCAGCTCCTGCTCGTCGACCGTTGCGGCAGCGTTATGCATTCAAGTATTGGTTGTCGTGTAGCAGTGCTCTCCAGCCTCCTGCACTCTCGCAGCTCACCCCGCGAGACAGAGCCCAGCCCTCTCCACCTCTCCACTTCACGTTCAAGCCCAAAATGGTACGGCCCGAACCCCGGCCGGGCTCAGACGAGTCAGAGCTAAGGCTCTGGCTAGACGAGGTCGACAAGAGCATGGTGTTCCGGCCGGCGAGCGCCCTCGGCATGTCCTGCGGCACCGTGACGATCGATCCCGAGCGAGGCATGCTGCTCGTGATCTGGAACGACCGGCTGAAGCTCTACCAGCTCCCAAAGGGGAGAAGAAACATCAACGAGAGCATGTTCGCGGCGGCCCTTCGAGAGACATACGAGGAGACGGGCCTCCATGTCACGCCCGTCCAGCTCGACGTCGCGACTCGGGCGACACCGCCCAAAACCCAGCAGTCGGATACGTCCAAGAAGCCTCCGAACATCACCGAAGGTCACCCGAGCAACGAATTCGTGGGCGCATGTCTGTACCCAGACCCGCAGTCGGAGACGGAGGCGCTGAAGATTGTCTACTTCTTTGCGGCCACGGCGCAGTGCACCGATCCCCGAGACTCGGGGACGCAGGAAGAGTGGGAGAAGCTGGATGCCAAATGGATCCCGCTCTCCGAGGTCTGGACCACGCTGCGCTTTGAGGCCGAGATACAAGTGGTCTTGAAGACGGTGGCGGATATGAGAAAATCGGGATACATAGTGGGTGGCTAAATCAACCGCCGGAAGACAGTGGAGGGTCTCGGCAGAAGAGGGCTTGAAGGCTGCTTTGTGTGTTGCGTTTGCTTTTCTCGTTCCGAGTCACGGACTCGTGGGCGATGATGGTGCTGGCAAAATGGAGACAGACGGGAGTCGTAATGGGCTTGAGGTTGTACTGGTTAATGAGGAGAGGCGTAACTGATTGTGGGAGAGAATCGCATCATCAATCCGAGAAGACGGATTCTAAAAAAGAGAGTGGAATATTTTTGATCCCCGGGGTTGCGACAGGCCCCAAAAACGAAGTGGAAACCAGGGCCCCACATTGAAAGCGGTGATTCGCGGATCGCTTCGGCAACTGCGGGCGGGCGGGAAAGTGACATCAGACGTGCATTGGCTTGATGGAAGCTACCCCGCATTTTCCCCTGCAACAAGCTCCGGAAGCCGAAGCTGGGATGGAAATTCGAGGAAAAGCAGGGCGTTTCTTAAAAGAAAGGCTGGCTTGGGCTGGCTGCAAACCACATTGACTTGTAGTCACAACCCCTAGACAGGATACTGTTTTGAACCAGATACAACCACCTAGGTATCTGCATCTCAAAGGTATGCCCGCTTTCAATCAGCTCCGTCTTGTTGCCCGCAGGGCCAACTACTACCCCGCACTGCCTACAAGAGTCGTCTTCTCCCGGCCAGGGACTTGTACTTACGCCCGCCGTCTCGCCAGCAGCAGCCAGCTTCTCTCTTCGTCACGTCGTTCCCACACCAGACCCTCTTCTACTAGCCCGGCAACGCCGTCAATCGCCAAAATGTCGACTATGCCAGCGACCCACGGCCACAATGAGGCCTGCTGCAACATTCCTCCCGTCGTGTCGAAGGGATACAGCGCCAAAGGCTCCTACGACGAGCTTGGTGGCTTCAAGACGTGTATGTGCCATGGACTACCTGCCCTTTCACCCCGCCAGCTGATTGACACTATCCCTTCCCAGATGTGACCGGCCCTTCCGATGCAACCAAGGGCATTGTCGTGATCTACGACATCTTCGGCTACTTCGACCAGACCGTCCAGGGCGCGGATATTCTGGCCACATCTCACCACCAGAAGTACAAGGTCTTCATCCCTGACTGGTTCAAGGGCGAGCCCTGCCCCATCGAATGGTACGTCTCGCTCACAACATGCGTTCCCGCCACGAGTTGAAGCTAAGAAGGCGCCGCAGGTACCCGCCCAACACCCCCGAGAAGCAGAAGAACCTCCACGCCTTCTTCGGCAAGCACCCGCCTCCCAGCGTGGCCAGCAAGCTGCCCGACTACGTCAAGGCCCTCAGCGCGAAGCACTCCGAAATCAAGTCATGGGGTGTCGTCGGCGTAAGCAATCCCCACCCCCTTTCCCTCCTTTTCCCAACCATCGAACCCATGCTCATATACTTGGCAACTAGTACTGCTGGGGCGGCAAGGTCGTCTCCCTCGTCACCTCGAGCGACACCAACCCCTTCTCCATTGGCGCCGAGTGCCATCCGGCCATGGTCGACCCCGAGGAGGCCAAGGGCATCAAGGTGCCGCTGATCATGCTCGCGTCCAAGGAGGAGCCGCACGAGAAAGTAAAGGAGTTCGAGGCCAACCTCAAGGGCGCCAAGCACGTCGAAACCTTTGGCGACCAGATCCATGGGTGGATGGCCGCCCGCGCCGACTTGTCCAACGACCGCGTCAAGGAGGAGTACACTCGGGGTTACAAGACGGTGCTGGATTTCTTTGCCAAGAACTGGTCGTGAGTTGAGACGGACGGTGGCGATTGGAGTTGTGAAGGAGGCTAAGATGAAATAAGGGATGCTTCGCTGCGAGGTTCGCCAAAGTTGTAAGGGGGGTGTCAACTTGGAGGATGTCAACCGGCAGATAATGTCAATAATCGAAAAAAGTAATGAAAGTTAAGCAGGAAATATTCAATGTACAAAGCGGCTTGTCCCTTTGGTTGAGTGTCACCGAACTCTGAAAATTACATGCCCCTTTCAATGCAACCACTATCGACTTTTAGGACTACAGAGGTCTGCTCACTTCTGCATTGATAGTAAGGCAAGAGGCAGAGATCGGAGGAGTGGAAGACACGATTCAGTGAGAATCAGGTCAACGTCAATGTTATAGCACTTGGTAACACTTATAACAAACTGCCTGCCATGTCCAATGCCAAACCCTCAGTCATCCCCCACACAATTAGCCTACATTACATACTACACATTACCCACCGCCACCCGAACCCGCCGACTTCCACATCGCCAACCCGCCCGAATTCCTCCTCGGCATCCCCGGCCTCCCCGAATCCTCAAGCTGCTTCTTCAACCTCTTCCCCAAACTCAGCTGCGCCGCAGAGATGGGCTCCTCTCCCCTCACAGGTGGCTTAACTCCCGCCAACAAACCCGCCGCGACACCGCCCATCGTCATGGACGGGAGCGTCTGGGTAGACGAGGCGAAGCCCTCGCGGTCCGCTCTGTCAATGTCGCTGTCGTCTTGGCCTCGTCGGCGGGATCCGCCGCCGCCTATCCTGCTGTGGCTGCCGCTGTGGCCGCCGGCGGCGGTAGCGCTGGGTCGGGCGGTGAGAAGTGATTCCGTGCCGTACCCTTCACTCACCGGCGTGCCGGCCGCGTCGCGCATCTTGCGGAGGAGGTGGAACTTTGCGGCGTCTGCTGGAGCCGACTTGCGTCTTGACCTCGCCGCCTTGGTGGTCAACCCGCCACCTGGCCGAGTGCCCTCTCCACCCGCCGACCCAACCCTCCCATACTCCCTAACATTATCAGACATATCCTGGCCACCAGCGAGCATGACCGCAACCCTGAGCCCAGCCCAGCTCCCCGCCGTCTCGCAGCTCGCCTGCTCCACGCAGCGGCACTCGTGCCCCACGGGACATTCCGACCCGCCCAGGGCATGCCACTCGGCGAGACACGCCTCGTGCGAGATGCACCCGCACGCGAGGCAAGGCGCGTACAGGCCGATGACAGGCTCCCAGCAGTAGACGCACTCCATCTCGGTCTGGGGGACCAGGTCGGCGTGCTCGCGCTCGGCCGTGCAGCGGTGGCAGACGCCGACGGCGCCGTTGACGACGGGGACGGGGCCGCTGTTGAGGTGGCTCGCTGCTGCGGCGGCGGTTGGCGTGGGTGGTGCAGGGCGGAGGTACTCTACCGGCTCGAGAGGGACGCCTGGGTGGACGCGGCAGAAGCCTGTTATGTCCACGCCACGGCCCGACGAGAGGAGGTCCTGGAAGAGACCTCTGCGGTCGGCGAAGGGGGAGGTGGGAGACGTGGCGCCGGCGGGGTAGAAGGGGGTGCTGCTTGGCACCGAGTCTTCGGGGTACTTGCTAGTGCTGTTTCCCGCGTTGGAGAGCTTGTCTTCCTTGAGAACGTCGAACTTCATGATCTCCAGGCGGGATAGCGGCTGGCCCCACATCTGCAGCATCTCGGCGTAGGCGTAGCGGTAGTTGGCATACAGCTGGAAGCGGCTGTGGTCGATCAGTGGCGTCGACATCCAACCGTCATCGTCGAAGAGGCCTTGGTTTTCCGGAACGCACGAGACCGCGATGGGAACCATGGAGAAGAGGTCATCCTTCCAGTACTCATCATCCGAAAATGATGTGCGCGATGTTGCCGGAGTGTCTGGACCGGTTCCGGCCACGGTCGAGGCAGCCCACGCAATGGCATTAGGAGCAAGGTTGCTCAGCATCGTCTCGGCAGGGCTCGGCCGCTTCCGGATGGGATCCGGGGGAGACCCGGATACAATCCCGGCAAGCGCTCGCGGGAGGCTCGCGGCAATCGCGGCCGCAACGGTCGAGTTGGAGCGGTGGAACAATCTGTTGTTGGGCGATGTAGACAGACTCTGTGTCTGACTGATCTCCCGGAGATGCTCGCGAGCAGCATTGGGTGGTGTCTCACCACACGAGTACGAGTGCGACTTCGGTTCGATTGAGCCCGGGATCTCGTCAGAGCTCGGCGGATCAGAGTACACAGCCGGAGTGTGGGGGGCCGTTCTTGGGGTGGTAATGGCCGAGCTGGGTTGGCTCTTGTAGGCCAGGTTCCAGAGCGCCGGATCGGTCGGAAAATACTCGAGCGAAAAAGAGGGCGCTTTCATCGGCAGCGGCGTCTTCGGTTGGGGAAGATGGGACGCCGCTATGGCTGTCTCCTCCTCGATCGAGTAGTCGCCAAAGATGCAGGCCAGCATGGCTAGCATCTGGATGTCGGCAACCTTCTCATAATAGTCGAAGAGATCGCTGATCAAGTCTCGCGCCAACGGGTGATGCCCCCATCTCACGCGACCAGCTAGGTTTGGCCCAGGTGTCGTGGGCTTTCCACGGTCCTCCTCTTCTTGCACGCGTGCAACCGCGTCCTTGGCAATGACGAGAATAGGTTGCCCACTCAGGGGGAGGTCGTGTATCTCCAGGGGGATGTCTCTTCGAAGCAGAAGGGCAGCATACTTCCACACATGGACCAAATCCTGGTATCCGTATCTTTCGGCAACGGCCGCGTTGTGGTTGCAGACATCCGCCCCATCACCAAAGATGGCGTACTCCTGAGCAAGCTGCTTCTTCGAGGGTAGATCATTCTGCAGGTTATGGATGGAAATGATATTCTTGGGCTTACCGAGCCGCCTCCGGCTCGTTCCCGTGCCGGTCCCAGTCCCAGCACCGGTTCCGCCTCCACTGGAGCGTATCGACTCGTTGGCGCTCCATGTCTTCCGGAAGCGGCGCCCTGGCTGGTACCACGGGTTGATCTTGTGAATCGTCGTGGGCTCCGAGTCAGTAGACGTGGTCGAGTCTGTGGCATCTGATTCACCCGACTGATCCTCCGTTGCAGACGTCTCGTCGTGGAAGCGCTGCTTGGGCGGCGGCGAGTCGTGGGAAAGACGCCCGAAGCCAGCAAAGGTTGGCTCTCCTTTCGGCCGCTCTTTGGAGGAGTCAAGATGTGGAAGAGCAAACAGAGCCTTTGCTTTTTCCTCTTTGGTTGGGAAGAAGCACACTAGCCTGCCATCGTTGGAAAACCTGGCTCCACAGAACATGGGGAGGGGAGTAACAGCCTGGCGCTGAGCCGACGCCAGAGTCGCCGAGGGGTCCAACTCGGTGCTGGCGCTGAGCTCCTGCGACATGGACACCGAACCACCGGTCGGCATATCGTTTTCGTCCTCCTCGCTGGAACTCTCGTCAGCCAGCCCGTCCGTGTCGTCGTCAAAAGCCCGGACGTTATTGAAAAAGGAGGTGCTGGACTCGAGGTCGACCTCGCCAAGCAGATACATGAAGGCCGTGTAGAGACAGTTCTGCTTCCGCTGCAAGAAACGGTTCGCCATCTCGTGAAGCTCGTGCTCGAGTCTTCGATGCGTCTCTTCCGGCATGAAGGAAGATTTTTCGACGTAGAACTTGGGCGCCTTGCTTTTGGGGTAGCTGGTCGGAATGTCCACCTTGACCTTGATGAAGATTGTCTCGTGATTGACGCCCCAGGGGCCTTTCAGAGAGGCGTTCAGGGTGAGGGAGTCCATGTCGATGTTCTCCCACTTCACGTTAGGAAGCTGGTTGCTGATACGGAGGAGCTCATCCTGGATGGCGTCAGGCTCACCCCAGCCACCGTCGTAGCCGGGGCTGAACAAGCCTGAGTCGTCCGGACCTGGGCGGGCCGGAGCATCTGACCTGGACTTCCGCTTCGACATGGTTATGCCCTTCATCCAGCCGATTTGCAGCTGGGTCTTATCCACGTGCTTGTTCGTGTTTGTCTTCGCCTTCATAGACGTGGCTCGCCAAGATGGCCCGACGCGGCGAAAGGTACTGTTCAAGCCGATGCTGAGAGCTCCCTGGCGGGACTGCCCGCCACCCCCAGGCCGATCGCTCATGGTTGGGCTTCTGCGATCTCGGTGGACGACATCATCCACGGTGCGGAAGGTTTTGTAGGTTGCTCCTTTCCGAGTGAGGACCAGGTTCTTCATCAGCGGGGCGCCTCGGACGTGGCCCACAGATTCCAGAAGTTCGTATTCGACCTTGTGAAGACGCAGTTCGTTGTCTTCACCCCATGAGACCAGCTGGAATTCGCGGTTGTCTATGCCTTCGTTGGTCACACCTCCGCGGCTTCGCCAGAGGAACTCCTTTGCCTTATGGCTACCGTGTCCATCGAAAACGGCCACGGGTTTGACGGTGCCATCGATGGGGGTTTCAGGGTCAGGGCGTTGGTCGTAGAGGAACAGGTTGCCTGGCTCTGTTTGCGGCATGGCCAGCAGGCCGTAGCCGAAGGGGGTATGGCGAGCCCTCCATACAGGAAAGTCGGTGCGAATAACCCTCTGTGGCGCCTCATCATCCTTGCCATAGTCCCAGAACTTGATGCTCTTGTCAAGAGAACAGGTAACGAGACGGGTGGATTCTGTGCGGTTCCAGTCGATGCCGTAGATCTTGGACGTATGGGCGCTGATGGTTTTGAGAGGCTCTGCAGCTCGCCTGGTGTCCCAGATGTGAAGCCAGCGGTCGTGGGCAGAGGCCAGAACGAAGGGGTCCTGGCGGTTGTACTTGACCTGAGTGGCGCCGGCAAACCAGTCGCAAAAGGCGAGCACAGGCTGCCTCGGCCTCCTGAGATCCCAACAGTAGACATAGCCATCCACGGCGCAGGTGGCAAGGGAGTCCGGGTGGTGGGCAGAGAAGTTGATGTCGGTGATGGCTCTGCTGTGGCCCTGGAGGGAGTGCTCGATGGCGCCAGAAGACGAGTCGTCCCGCTTGTTGAGGTTCCATACAAGACAGCGATGGTTCGCTGTGGACGCAACCCAATAGTCGCGAGCGGCAAAAGGTGACCACTGCACATCCACCACCAGCCAGGGAAGGCCGTGGCTGCTCAACCTGCGCGGAGGACTCCATGGTGAGTCCAGGTCGATGATGGCAAGGCCTTCAGGGCTGCGAGGGCATTAGAGAAGTTCAGTATTTTGCCTTGTCGGCAAATAAGAGCCAGTGGGTATCCTCACGATGCTAGAGCCACGTCCCGACCCGATGGCGAGATGGTTGCGGACCCGACCAGGCCATCGACATGGATCGTGCCGTCGGCATCGAAACTCTCGCTTTCGAAGGCCGATCTTATCGACTTCCCCTTTTTGGGGGGCTCGGAGAGCCGGACAAAGGATGACGGCATGTTGGTGTGCGGAGCGAGGTGTCAGCTTGGAAGCATCGTGGTGATGCTCAGGAGGCTGTCTTCCTCCAGAAACGTTCCGTCTTGGAGTTGAGATAAACTCACTTCCTCGTGCTCAGTTGTCGGAACGCGGAGGTAGCTCAACGCCCGCCATCTGCAGGGCCCCGCCGATGCGGTCGGCGAGTTTTGAAAGCGTAGGGGAAAATGAGATATCTTAACCAAGAGCCAGTCACAGTTTCAAACCTGTATCTGCATCCATCGGTGTTGATGAGCAAAGTCAATTCCCTTCCAGAATGGGAATTGAAGGTCGGCGGAACCTGTGACCCCTGCGGCAGGCGGTTGGAGTCTTGGAGAATGCGAAGTTGGTCTGTGCGCTTATCGCGTGCCTTCTGGGCCATGGTGGGTCCGGTCGGGCAACATCCCACTTGCTTGGCGTTTGGTCGCGATTCCGGCTTCAGGTCTTCCCGCTTCGACAACCTCCAGTTGAACCCAAGACCCTGAAGATTCAGATTCGCCGCTTGCTGTGTGATCCTGCGCCCGAAGCCGCCGCTCTTTGAGTTCCATTAAGCTCTTTGCGACTCACCCTTGCCTCGTACTGTAACTTGCGCAAGCTGGGTCTGCCCCTCGGGTTTTGCTGCCTGGCCGACGACGACTACCTTCGGGTTCTGACGAGTACATTCTTTTCTGACCGTTCAGAGTTCACACAATGGCGCTGCCAAAGAGGATCATCAAAGAGACCGAGAGGCTTATGGCCGAGCCGTATGGACTGCTTCACGACCCCTCCTCCGGCGACGCCACCCTCTGACTGACCCAACGCAAACAGAGTCCCCGGGATTAGTGCCGTTCCCCACGAAGACAACCTTCGGTACTTTGACGTCGAGATCCACGGCCCCTCGTCATCGCCGTACGAGGGTTCGTCCTGCCTCCTACGCCCCATCGCCGCAGGCGAGTCGGTCGACTGACTCAAAAACCAGGCGGCGTTTTCAAGCTCGAACTGTTCCTTCCCGACGACTACCCGATGGCCCCGCCAAAGATCCGCTTCCTGACCAAGATCTTCCACCCCAACGTTGATAAGCTCGGCCGCATCTGTCTTGACGTCCTGAAGAGTGGGTGATGGGATTTGCGCTTGGGTGTGGTGACATGCGCTTACCAGATACTAGACAATTGGTCCCCGGCGCTACAGATCCGAACGATCCTTCTGTCTATCCAAGCACTCCTCGGCGCTCCCAATCCGGATGATCCGCTGGCTGCGGATGTGGCCAAGAGCTGGAAGGAGGACGAGCAAGCCGCCATTGCAACGGCCAGGGCTTGGACCCAGCAATATGCCGTCCCCAAATAGCCGACCCTCTGCATGACAGCGAGATAGAGAGCGCATACAACGAGACCATGGTTCAACGTGACCAACTTATCTGCTTTTCGGGAGTTGAGGAGAGGGCAAGGACAACGGATTTGGTTGGAGTTGACGGGTTGGGTTTAGTGGCGGAGGTGCTTCTGGGCAGGCTACTTGCAGTAGCATAAGATCAAGAATGCTACGACAAGGCGGCGCCGCGTCGGGTTTGGGGGAGGCAGGCGGCTTTGGGGGTGGTCAGGGAATGGATACTGAACGTAACACCTAGCGATATCTCCTGCGTGTTGTCAAAACAACTTCTGCATAGAGACGCAGTATGGAGTTCAGGTTGGGGGTCTTCCGGCAGCATACCCAGTGCGAAGTCCGCAACCACATGCATACCTGACGAGTATCGCTGACGACCTGTTCTTGCATTGGTGATGGCGGGTCTGACGAACCTTCGCAAGTAGTACCGGCAGCATCTCTGCTCTAGTTGTGAGAGAGCGAGCACGCTGAGTGCCTGACCTCCAAACTTGACTCCAAATGCAAGCAGGAGAAGCTCCATGTGGTCACCAAGCGCTGCCTTCGCGGGCTTCAGGCCAACGCCGGTTCAACCTTTGGCAGGCGAAACAGAGCTGGGGCGGGCAAACAACGAGTGAGAGTCGACCAATTCCCTCGCAGAGCGTGTGTCGGATTTATGCGAGGGGTAGTCAAATTGGGCCATCTCTTTGGAGGCTAAGCACCATACTTGAGAAAACGAAGTGAGGACACGGCAAGAGGAGGGAGTTGGCGGAGTGCATCGCGGACATGAGATGGTGGTTCTCAAAAATGCCGTATTCAGATTCAGGGACTGCCGAGAAGGGTTCATCCCGCAACGGTCTGTGGGGCGGCAACAGGAACGGGCCCACGCCTTGCTTTTTTGGGACTCCCCGCCGACCCGCTTGCCCTTTTCTGGTTATGGACCCACTATCACTTTCCCTGCCCGCCCCAAGACGGGTCCCCAGCTCAAGTTCCTCCCCTTCTCGTTCATCAGCACGAACGCGATGCCATGGTGAGCTTGCTTTTACTTTTGCGAATCCGAGCAGCTCACTGGCGAGCATCAAATTGGAAGCAGGACCCTGATTTGGAAAGTTGCTGGCCAATTCTACCTCTAGGCTGCTCAAACTCGGTTGGCTCGGCCGATTGCCGTGTCGCTCCCACACAAACGCTCGGCGCCAGCCACCCGGCACACCCTTGGACGCCCGTCATTTATTACGGATACCCTGCAGTCGAGGCTGTTTGCCCTGGTCTTCGGTCTCTGTTCGATCTGGCTTCCAAACCAGACCGCGCCAGCTGACGGCCTGCTGGTTGACGCTTGGACAATCCCTGAATTCCACTGTCGCGGTTCCCGTCTCCTATTCCGCGTCGCTCCCTCCGCTCGTTCATCGGTTCTCAGCACCCACTCACACGCCCCTTGCTCGTCCGCCGCTCTCTTTTCTCGTCCTTCGCTTCTTCCCTGCTCGCAATGCCGTCGCGTACCAATACCACCACCGTCGCGCCGACGGGCGCTGCTGCGCCCAAACGGTTTGAGCTTCCCGCCCTCGATTTCAAGTTCGGCTCCTTGACGGACGGTACCGACATACCCCCGCCGCTTCCGTCGCCGATTCAAGAGGAGGCCGCTCCAACCCCGCCAAACGCCGAGCAGAAGCAGCAGGATGGCACCGGCGCGGCCAATGGAGCGCCGAATCCCGCATCACCCAATTCCCAGCTATCCAGCATTTCGACTGGCACCAAGCGGCCCGCCGAGGACGGCCCTGCGTCTCCAACCCTGTCAAACCGGCCGGGGAGTATCCGCCGCCTGTTCAGTCGGAATCTGCTGAACACGGCATACGCCAATGGCGACGAGGCGACCCCCGACGGGCGGCCTCAAAGTCGCGGCACCAGCAGCGTCGCCGACTCGCGGAAGGCGAAGCGCTCGAGCGGCTTCTGGTTTGGTCGGTTACGGGGCAACGAGACTTCGCCCTCCAATTCCGCGGCGCCCCTTTCGCCGCCTCCCACCAACGACAAGAAACCGACGGGCCCGCCGCCGCCCAAGATACCTGAATTGAGCGAGCTCAAGTCGAAGCTGGGCATCCAGAACGACGACAGCTTTGGGAGCGACCTATTCAAGGATATCAAATAGCGAGGATCCATATACGACTGCGAAGATACCCGAACATCGCCCTCGGCCCGGCTTTAGGAATCGAGGTGGAAGTGCATCCAAGGATGCAAGGAGATAATGCCACCAGACGGAAGTGGTGGAGAAGTGCTGTTGTTGAGTTGCGGACGCAAGATACCCAGCTGAATTTCTTTGTTTCTTCCATTCGCGTTCTATTTTCTTCACGAGAATGGTCATCATCTGACGAAAACTTTCCTTTGCTGTTTATTACCCCACATGTTCCGCCGCTGTTGTGGCACTCGAGATGCTTCATGTCTTTGGCCGCTTATACGACGAGCGTGTCTAAATGCCAGATCTACTCATGTTTCTTTTCCCGCTTTTCACCATGTTCAACGATGCCCTGAAGGCATTAGCGACAGCGATTCCCATCCTATCTCACCATTATGTACACTTCTATTCACGAAAAAGGGGGTCGGCAGCTTTTGGCGTTCTTGCGTACACTATAATCTTGCGTCACCGGGGACGGAAGCCCACTTGGAGGGGAAGAAGCCTGTGTGTTGGAAACGGGGAAAGCTGTTGACAGTTGTTACCCAGGACTGATGACTGCCTACGTTCACAGGCATTTTGAGCTCATGGCTCGTGTTCTTGATAGCATTTGTCACCAAGTCACATTTTGTGGCAGGGTAAAAGAAGGAGACCGTTTGGCTTCTGGAAATAAATACATTATTCTGATTTACTTGTGAGTTTCAGAACTCTTGGTCTCTGTTTCCTCGATTACCTAGGATGGCTTGGAAGGATATCCGTATCACAACGGGCTCATGCGAGACTATGCTTCGGCTTCTGGACGCAACCTACTCCCGGCCTTCTGATTGAGAATCCCACCGTCACCTTAGTGCCTTACAATTGACCTTTCCACACCATCTTCCACCTGATACCAGGCTGTCGAGGCTGAGGGCGGGCACGAAGTGCAGCTCACCACAAAGTTGTCGTTTGATTGGCCGAAGCTTAGGTGGAGCGTCGGATGAGCTTGAGACGTCATACCCTCGGGCTCCGGACTGCCGGATCAATAAACTCGAAGCCGACCACAGATGAGCGATATGAAGTTGTAAGCTGCTTGGGGTGAGCTATCATCAATTGGCCGATATAGTTTTCACTCTCTTGCCAGCTTGGGTCAATCACAACCAAGGCTGCTTCCGACCCGCATCGCGCAACTTCCAGTCTCCCCCGGCACGGGTTCCGCCGGAACTTCAATCCCATCTGTGACTCCGTTCCACAGCATCACCCTCCGGAAATCCATCATAGACAGAGCCGCCCACGGGCCGCGACAAAGACAAGCATGGCGGCCGTCCTCGGACCCCAATCCTCCCTCCGCCTAAACCTCCTCGGCTCCAGCACTACCACGACCACAGCTCGGCATTTCCTCCGCCCACGCCGAACCGCCTTCACCTTCCGCACCTCCCAGCAGCAGCCCCGCCGCTACAAATCCGGCCCCTACGGCTACACCCAAGCCAAAACCCTCGTCTTCTCCCGCTTCGGCGAGCCCGCCGACGTCCTCTCCCTGCACACCCACTCCATCTCCCCGACCCTGCCCGACGGCGCCGTCCTCCTGCGCAC
Organism: Chaetomiaceae sp. PF1801; assembly: GCA_023628475.1. Taxonomy (NCBI): domain Eukaryota; kingdom Fungi; phylum Ascomycota; class Sordariomycetes; order Sordariales; family Chaetomiaceae; species Chaetomiaceae sp. PF1801. The sequence goes on from JAMAKQ010000002.1 coordinate 321,826, forward strand.
CCTCGCCGCCCCCATCAACCCGGCCGACGTCAACACCATCCAGGGCACCTACGGCGCCAAGCCCGCTTTCACCCAGCTGCTGGGCACGCCTGAACCCGCCGCCGTGCCGGGGAATGAGGGGTGTTTTGAGGTTGTGTCCGTTGGCGGGAGGGTGAACTCTTTAAAAAGAGGGGACTGGGTGATACCCTCGACGACGGGGTTCGGCACGTTCCGGACGCATGCGCTTGTTGAAGATGCAGACAAGAGGTTGTTCAAGGTTGGCGGAGAGGAAAGGGGCAAGGAAGGGCTGAGCGCCAAGCAAGTGGCTACTGTGAGCGTGAACCCGTGCAGCGCGTACCGGATGCTGAAGGATTATGTCGACCTGGTGGACCTGAGCGTCAAGAGCTTTGCGCGCGGGGACGGGGCGACGGGGGGTGCGTGGTTCATCCAGAACGGGGCGAATTCCGGGGTGGGGAGGTCGGCTATCCAGCTTGGGAAGTTGTGGGGGTTGCGGAGTATCAATGTTGTTCGGGAGAGGGCGACGCCCGAGGAGACGGAGGCGCTTAAGAACGAACTGAAGGAGCTGGGGGCTACGGTGGTGGTTACCGAGAGCGAATTCCTCGACCGGGCGTTTACAACGAGGCTAAAGGAGGAGTGGACGCGGGGCGGCAAGGAGCCCGTCATGCTGGGGCTCAACTGCGTCGGCGGCAAGTCGGCGTCGGCCATGGTCAAGGCGCTGAGCCCCAAGGGGTGCATGGTCACGTACGGTGGCATGTCGAGGCAGAGTTTCCCCTTCCCCACGGGGCCGCAAATCTTCAAGCGGTTGCGGTTCGAGGGCTTCTGGCTGAGTGAATGGGGCAAGGAGAACCCGCTCGAGAAGCGGAACACGGTCAATGAGATTCTGGAGATGATGCGCGAGGGCAAGTTTAAGGAGGCGCCGTTCCAAGAGGTCGAGTGGAGCTGGGAGACTGAGGAGAAGACGCTCAAGGACGCGGTCCAGGGCACCTTGGAGGGCTTCCGGCCCGGAAAGGGCCTGTTTGTCTTTGGTGAGACATAGGTGGCAGTACGATGCTCTTCACCTGTGTAGTATAGCAAACTGGCACCACCAGACGCCAGATGTAATCATAAAGCAGTGAAAATGTATCCTGTCTTCGTGGATAGATCCTGTAAAACGCCCTTGCCCGTTAAATACGGTACGGTACGTAGCTGCGCCGCCCACAAACCCAAAGCACACCAAGACCGCTGCAGAGACATCATGCAATCACAGCCAAACCAAAACACCATATGCACTCAAGAAACCCATCCGCCCAAAAACGCCTCATGCCCACCACCAGCCCTCACGCCCGGAAAGCCTGCACCAGCTCATGCAACTTATCAATCACCACCGGCACCAACGCATTGAGGTTATCATCCATGATCCTCTCCAAATGCCTGATGGCATCCTCCTCATCCAACTCGAGATGAAACCGCTCCTTGACCTTGAGCACCGCCTTATCCGGCTCAAGCTTGATATCCGGAATATTCGCATCCGCCATGAGCGTAAACAAGTTCAAAATCAAATTGCAGTTCTTGCGCAGTGCGCTGTACGCCAAAAAGCAGTACTGCTTGAACTGGCGGTAGTGCTCCGACCCGGACCCGCCCATGCAGTCCACCATCTCCTTGGACAGCTTCATTGCGGGAGCGAAGGGCTTTGGGTCGCGGCCCAGGATGTAGCCGAAGTCGGCGTGGAAGAAGTGGCCTTGTGGGGTGAGAAGGAGGTTATCCAGGTGCCTGTCGCCGACGCCGAGGATGTAGGTGATGACGCAGTAGCCGGCGCAGGATTTGACGAATGTGTCGAGGACTTCTTTGCGCAGGCCCATGGGGCCCTGGCTGTCGGGGTTGTTTTGCTTGAGGTAGGCGAGGGCTGGGTTGTTGCGGTACTTGGACGAGATGGCTTGGAAGCTTGTGGAGCGGACAAATTGTGACAGGCCGGCGGTCGTGCTGGTCGCCAGGATCTTGTATGGCGAGAGCTTGAGGTCGAGGTTCTCCTTTTGGAGGAGCTCGTCCATTAGGGTGATGATCTGGATGACCAGTTGGTCCTGGCGCAAGTCGTCGCCTGTCTTGAAAATGATGGGATACTCGCCGCCGGCGGTAGTCTTGAACGAGACCTTGATCGGGTGCAGAGATGATTTGAAAACCACCGTGCTTTCAGGCACAACCCCGACAATCTCCACCGATGGGTCGAGAGGCAGCGGGAGCGGCGGATCGATGGTGACGAGCTCATTCTTGGGGTCAGCCAGGAAGTGCTTGACACGTTCGGTCCTCTTGGCGATGGATTCGTTCGACTCCTTGATCTCGCCAGAGATTTTGGAGAGAATCAAGATCCACTCGCCTTGCCTCTTTAGATTCTTTCGCTTCTCCTCGCCGCCCGGTCTCTTGGAGAGCTCAACCATGAAATCGTACGCAATCTTTTCGTAAATAGCCCGGTGCTCTGGCCCCTGATCCTGCGACTTGTCGTCACACTCCACCATTACGTACCAGTGGAAGTAGTTTCCAAGCGTAAAGTTGTCGGCGGCTCGGGAGATGAGGAAGCGGGCCAGCGATGAGTCCTGAGTTGGGTCATGCCCAGGCTGCGGCGAGATGTGTTCGTATTTGAGGGCCTGGACCAGCTGCAGCAGGTACAGCTGTAGCTCTTGGTCATCGGCCTTGCGAAGACGGTTCACGGCAAAGGCTCTCACTGCCGGGTTGTCGAACGTGGGCCCCAGCAGTTCCAACGCGTCGTCGACGTCGATGTCGGTCCACTTCCCGAGGATCTGGGCGGCTTGCCTGGACTCGGACTGGTCCTGCCAGTTGACCGACTTGGCAAATTTGGTGAGGGCTTTCTTGTTGCGTGTCAGGTGATGGCGGAACTTCCAAATGAGATCCTTCTCCTCGGGCGATAGCGTGTGGGTTGGTGAGTACGCCATGATCATGTTCAGCTCGTCCCGGACTTTGGCGTTTGGTTTCAGGTCTTTGTCCAGGATGCCATTCCGATGCTGACTGCGGACGAGCCGCCGGTGCTTGCTCTCCGCCGGATTGTCCTTCGCGGCGACTTCCGGGTCGTACACGCGGATCAAACGGCCCCCGTAACCCTCGTCGTCATCCATCGCGTTGATGCCTGGGCCTAACTGAACCTCTGGTGGCGGCTTCAAGATGACGTTTGACTGGGAGGAGGAGAGGTGTAGATACGACGAGACAGGTGGCGGCGGATATTCGTGGTCGGCAAAGACAACGGGGAAATCGAACCTCGGAAGCTCGACGTTCAAGAGGAAACTAGACGGCTCTGGCACCGAACTCGCGTCTTCGGGGCCTTTCCCGGCTTCGGTATTCCCAACTCTGGTTTGTTGGGCTGCCCTCAGAGACGACTTGGCGGACTGCAGTCCACGCTTCTCAAACCCTCTAAAGACGAGCTGGTCGAGCCAGTCGACACGGGGGATCTCGCCCATCTCGTGCTTCTTGAACAGCTTCTCCATGCGCTCCAACTCGCCCACCTCCTTCTCCTCGGGATCCCCCTTCTTCGCCTTCTTCTTAGGAAGGACGGCTGGTGTTTTGGAGTCATCGTTGCCGTCGGCTTTCCTGTGCCTGTAGACGCGACACTTTTGGCGGCCCTTGTGCAGCTGGTTGTCCTTATCAAACAGCGCAAGCGTTGTGCCGCCAAACGGGATGGCGTGTCCCTGCGCCCCTGGCCCTCCAGTCGGGGACAGGTCCCAGATGGTGATGGCGAGGCGCGAGTTCAGGGGCAGAGTCGAGTATGTGATGGGCAGTGTGAGCCACTCGTTCCATCGCCTCTCGGTTCGGAAAGCCTTGTAAGCCGTCTGGACCGGGACAGTCAACGGCTTGGATCCGGCCCACACTTGGACCGTGATGTAGAGGTCTGAGTGGGGGCTGAACGGCGAGTGTCACGCATTAGTCTGGGCGTCAACGACATGGACAGAAACGCTTCCTTACCTTTGGTTGGATCTGATGTGGCGAAGCTCCGGGTGTTCTAGTAGGGTAGAAAATGGGAGCGGAGCCTCGGCACCCTCGAGGTTGATTCTGCGGTGAGACCGTCAGCAGGATGTTCATGAAAGGTAAAGCCTGCCCGTGGTTAAGCTCAGAGGGCTGCGCTCTCAGTTGCAACCTAATGGAAGGAACCCACATTCGGATGCTAACGGGGTAGTCGAGGGAGTCGGAGCTGGCGAATGAGAAGGGCTCCATGTTTGAGACCTGTCTTCAGCACCACGCCGTACGCGATTTGACTGAAACCCCGGTACGTGGTAGGCTTGATGAAGACGAGATGTGGATGGCCCGGGGACGGGAGTGAGGTCGGGTGGCTGATTGCCTGCCGAGCCGCTCTCGAGCCGCTGAAGCTCCAGGCTGCCGGGCAGTTGTCAACCAGCTCCCCTGTCGCTTTAGTGGGCAGACCCACTTTCTGCGCACTCGGTAACACCCCAGTGACCCCACATTCAGACGCAACCTGCACTGTCACACCCCACTTGCCCTCATCTCAATTTACATGCGGGAACGCGTCTTCGAACTCTCATCAACGCGTCAAGCGTTCCGACTTTTCTCGCCTTCAAAGAGCAACCACTCCATTCTCTCTTTGTGTCAGACCTATCAAACAGTCCGCGACCGGCATTCGCCGTTCCCTCCTCCAAACAATTGAGCGCGTCGCCAAATGCCGCTCTCTCCTGTCACAGCAGAAATGGAAAACCGTCAGAGACTGGCAGTTCGCGGGGCCGACGATACTTCGAGCGTTGCCGAGAGCTCTACGAGGAAGCGAACATCGGATGTCGAAAATGAGCCGGCCACCAGTCGGCGCCGGACGCGGGACCCGTCTCCGCCAGCACAAGATGAGAGCGATATTGACGAGTACGACCCTGCGCAGTCGATGCAGCAGCGCCGCGAGATCCAGCGGTCGCTGCGTGTAATGCAGAAGCAAATGCGCGAAAACCCGGACGAGTTCTTGCAGGCGGACCCCAGCGCTCTGCTGCATTTCCTTGACCAGTCCGACCAAATAATCAAGAACGTTAAGCAGACCGCGGAGGCTGCCATCGACTCGCGCGGTCTGGTCATTGCCGCCGACCTGTCGGCTCGCCGGGTGCAGCGCTTAACATCTGGCAACGTGGGGAACGGCGTCGACGTGGACGAGTTTGTGTCAAAGTGCATCACATACATGCTTCAGGGCCGCGGTATTGATGACGACGAGGCAGTCGAGCTCTCAAGCACTCAGAGGAGAAGGAGGCAACCGAACCGTGGGGCGCTGGGCAGCGACGACGAGGACGGAGTGGGCGACGACGGCGACATGATGAACTGGGCTCATCTGGGTCGGTATGCTTGCATACCCGCCGTCCGCAGGCCTGCTCTGCCCGGCTTCCTCCTGGGTCCGCTGTCGATCGAGAAAAAGGCCCGCAAGATCACCAAGAGGTCTGCACCATTCAGGGTTAACAGCCTTGTCGAGGTCAGGCCGGAGGAGCTCAGGGCAGAAGATCTGAAAAAGTCCGACAAGAACGACCTTCCTTCCATTTGCAAGAAGATACACGTGCAACTGGAGCAGGCCCAGCAGGAAGCTCAGGATACGGCTGAGGTGGAGCTTGATAACCTCGGCGACGACGCCACGCCCGAGCAGCAGAGGGAGGTGATGGACCGCTATGCGCTGCGGTCCAATGGAGGAATCGATCTGTTACGATTTGTCGTCAACCCGCGCTCGTTCGGGCAAACGGTCGAGAACATGTTCTACATCAGCTTCTTGATCCGGGAAGGGAGCGTCAAGCTCGACTTTGACGACGATGGCCTTCCATCAATCGGTATGCAGTCCCGGCAGAGAGTCGACTGAGCAAGGCTAACGAGCAGTAGAGCCAATCCGGAAAAACTCATCTGCAGAGCCGTCTCGCTCCAAGGCCGCCATGAGACACCAAGCGATCATGTCCATTGACATGGCAACCTGGAGAGACATTATCGACGCCTTCGACATCAAGCAGCCCATGATCCCGCACAGGCAGGAGGAGTCGCAACAGGGGCCGGGAGCGCGTGGCTGGTACAGCTAGTCCATTGCATATCCCTCGTCTAAATTTATGTCTTCTTCATCGGTCGGTCCTCTCTCTTGAGCACAGGATGGATTCACCAAACTCCGCGCTTCTTGCTCGAAAACGGAATGCGCCATCATTGGTGCCCAGCTTGCCTCGGGGCTGAAGGCTGTGTCGAGTCCTCAGCAAAGGAGCTCCTTTGTCTCCGTCGAATACGCCACGCCCATGCCGCAAACGGCACCCGGACGCAAACATCCTTTGTTCGCTTAGACCTTTTTACTTGATACCCGCACAACATCTTTCACACCAAAGGGTCCATTTTACCTTGAATTGTGCTTGCATATCGCCTTGTTAAAAGCTCAGGCCCAGTCAGCGACGACATTGTTCTCACGAGACCCAACCACTTTGCAGTCTCAGCCCCGAACATCCCAACTTTTTACTAGCGGTCCAAGACTAGCATATACGTTTCCTGACTCAGCTCACACGAGACGCAGCTTCTGCTCTGCGAACTGGAACCCATGGCGGACGAAGAACTGAGCCGTTCGATGCCTCAGGGGCGGCTCACCCCTCCGGTCGACCCAGCTGCTGCTCCTGGAGCTGGTGAGGTGGACACGATTCCGGACCTCGACATTGGCCCCTCTGCTGCAGGAGCCCAGGATGTTGGTGGTCCCTTGAGTGCCGATTTGGAACCCATCCCCGAATATGAAGGGGTCGGCGAGTCTCCTCTCAACGCAATCATGGCTCCGATGACGCCAGTGTCGTCGGGGCTTAGATTCTCCCCAGCAACGCCAGCACGAAGGGCCTTCTCTCCTCTGCTGCACCCTCGGCCACGCGGCCCATCTTTCTCAGACCGCCGCATGTCGACCGCCAGTTTTCTCAGCACGCGCACTGATCGGTCTCACGCCACTCGCCTTCGAACCGACAGTGCCGTCAATGCCCTCGACATATACCTGGGCAACCCAGAGATGCCGCGGTGGGATGAGTCGCACGACGAAGCCGAGTACCGCCCCTGGACGCCTGAGATGGAAGACCTCATCAGGGTTCTTGCGGACAAGGTGACCGATCCTCCCCATGAGGGCATGTTGTTCAAGGTGGATCGATTTGGGATAATCGAGGCGCACATGGAGACCGGGAACCATGCAGTCAAAGATGCGTGGGCGCATTTGTTGCACGCCTACGACATTGCGATGAGCGGCAAGATCGCTGCTCTTCTAGCTCTCGCAGACGCACAGGCCAGAATCTCCCAGCAGGAGGAGCGTGTCACGGTGGCTGATTTGGCGATCCGCGACGTCCGCGAGAAGAACGAAGAGCTCTACCGGGAGGTCGAGGTGCTCGAGACGGAAAGGATGGAGCAATACCGGCGCATCGGGGACTTGGAGGAGCAGACGCACACCCTGACTAGGGCCAAGACCCAACTCGAAGCGAAGTGCGCCGCGGTCAACAGAGCACAGCAGACCCAGCTTCAGGCCTTGGAGGCAATGGTCGCCGAGTGGGAGAGGCAACCGCAATCCCAGTTATCAGCGCCCCGTTCGCCCGCCAGCGACCAAGACGATTATGATGCCCGGTTCCAGGCGCTCCGAGACGCGCTTGAGGAGGCCCAGGCATCCGCCACAATCAGCAACGCCCGGATAAGAGAGTTGGAGGACAGATGCAACGTCCTAGGGGAGGCGCAAGAGGAGGCGCTCCAGGAGGCCAGTAAGCGGCCCCAACCGCAAGAGCCGTCGGTCAGCGGAATATCATCCGTGGAGTCTCGAAGATCGGAACCGGAGCACCGGATCCTAGCGCACGACATACAGCCCGAAGCTGAACGGGCGCAAGGCGTGGCAACGGACAAAGACGGTGCACCTTGGCCTGGTAAGGACGAGCCCTATTCCCAGCCGCTGCAGGCGGAAAGACGACCAGCTGACAAGATGTCTTACTCTTCACAGATAAATGCGCGGCGCTTGAGCGGACAATCGAGGAACTCAAGAAGAAGCTTGCTGATCAGCTTGTGGAGGCTGCCCGCGAGCAGGAGAAATACAAGAAGGGCATTGACGGCGTTGAGGCTGGTGTGAACGACTTGCACGCCAAGGTCACCCGTGGCCTCGCCAGCCTCGACGTCCCGGAGCCCCTGCTGCCAATCGACCTCATCCGCGACATTGGAGCCGCCCAGCTGAAAGCCATGCAGGACAGCCAGGCAGCCATGGATGCGCTGAAGGCGCACATTGACGACATCGTGGCGCGGATCAACAAAGAGGTGGCTGATGTCAATGCCGCCAACTCCAAGGAGATGCAGGAGCTTTTTGAAGAGCTGAAGAAGCTCTCAGCCGAAGCCGAAGCATGGGATGGAGAGCGCAAAGCACTGGCGGAGCGCGAGGCGTCACTGCAGCGCGAGCTGGAGCTGGTCCAAGCCGAGCTCGAGACCCTCCGACGACAAGTGCAGACAGATCGCCAGAATTTCACGGAAATCGAACAACAAGTCCGCCAACAGTCTGCCAAGGTTGAGGCCGCTAAGACCCCCTCGCAGCGCAACTCGAAGTCGCAAGCATCACCTCCCTCAAGCCTCGGTTCTTCCCGTTCCTTCCAAGAGTCGGGGGAAATCACCTTCGGTGCCAGCCCCTACGAGATTGAGTACCTGCAGGGTGCCAGGTATCTCATTGAGAAGTTGTGGGAAAACCTGCACAAGATGGCAACGAAAGACGCTCTCCGCCAGTGTATCGACGAGCTTCACGCCCTGCGCGACGGGCTCAGGTCGCTGGACCCCAACACGCCGACCGAAGATCTCATGATTGCTCTGGGCAGTTTTCTGGAGGACACCCTGAAGAGTGGCGTCGAGATCGACCCGCAGGAGTCGGTCGATTTCGCAGCAGCGCTCTTCCAACATGACGCGTACCTCAAGGGCCTGCTGGAGCTCGAGCAGTACACCTCCAAGCAGTCCGACTCGGAGCGGGAGTTGCTGCATGGTCTCGGGTGCAAGATTTCTGACGTCGGGGATATCCAGCTGAAGCAGTCGCAGTTGCTCGAGGAGTACGAGGCGTACCGCAAGAAGCATGCTCACCGCCCGCTCAGGTGGCGACAGTCATCCAAGCTCCGAGAGCTCGTCAGCAGCTTTCTTGAAAAGCACGGCGACGAGTGGGCCTTGCGAAACCCGACGGGCGCGGAGGGCGCTGCCGCCATGGCGCCATTGATTGCCCAGATTCAGCAGCTGACAGCGGACTCGTTCGTGATGGAGAAGAGACGGCAGCTACAGGAGGTCATCAAAAGCCAAGAGACTCCGCTGGCCGAGCTGCGGGAGGAGAATCCCCGCATCATGAAGCTGGTTGATCTCTGCCAGAGACAGCTGGACGCGTTCCATAGGCTGCAGAAACGCCCTGGCAAAGCCAACAGCAAGGTCGACGCCAGATGGAAAGCAGCCTTTGAAGCCAGCATCAAGCGACGAAAGAGCAGACTTGTCCAGAAGTATGAGCAGAACGAGGCATTCATCGACCGGTGGGACGCCCGCAAGGCGCAGGCCCAAGCCTTCCTCGACTCCGAGGCTGTCTCAGACCGCAACCGGGCCGAGCAGCTCCTGGCCGAGACTCTCCTCACGATCCAGGCGTCGGCGCCCCCAAGCGGGCACGGCGAAGGCGTTTGCTTCTGCACGCTTCTCCGCTACTTTCTCCCACGCGCCTACTACTCGACTATCAAGGGCGGGTGCTGCGCGGGCGGCAGACCGGCCGCCTCGGGGATACAGCCCACCCCCTCCCCAGCGGCCGTTCCCTCGTGCCAGGGACACCACGGCCACGGCTTCATGCTCTCGTCGGGTCGCCTATGGACGTCCGCCTGCCGCATCCTCACCTCGCTCACCTGGATGCTCCTCCTGATCTCCATGCAGCCCACCAACATTATCACAACAGCCGGTTTCCTCTTCTCCATCATGCTCGACCTGCCAGCCTACCTCTACCGCCTGGCCCCGGTCGCAGCATCCCGCTTCCGCCACCACTTCCGTCACCACTTCAGCCACCACTTCAGCCACCTCTTCCGCCGCCGCTCCCTCGCCGACTTCCTCCCCCGTTCCCTTCCCGGCTTCCTTCCCGGCTTCCTCTCCGGCTTCCTCCCCCGCTTCCTCCGCCACTCCTCCTCCAACCCGGAGAAGAACTCCTCCAACCCCGAGGACCCCTCCTCCTCCAACCCCAAGAACCTTCCCTCCTCCAACCCCGAGAACCTTCCCTCCTCCAACCCCGAGAACCCCTCCTCCTCCAACCCCGAGAACCCCTCCTCCTCCAGCCCCGAAGAACCCCCCTCCAACCCCGAAAAACCCCCCTCCAACCCGGAGAACCCCCCCTCCAATCCGAAGAACCCCTCCTCTCCCAACCCCGAAGATCTCCCCCAAACAACCCCAGAAGACCCTCCTCACCCCCCCTCAGAAGAAGAAAAATCAGAAGAATCAGAAGATCTTCCCCCCTTCCCCTCATTCGACCTCCGCATCCCGCCCGCCTCCACCCTAGTCGGCACAGGCATCTCCCTCCTCCTCGCCTACGCCTGGCTGACCTACATCGCCGTGCTCGTCGAGCGGCAGATCTGGATGGGCAACACCGACTGGCGGTATGCCTACGTGGCCGACCTGACGACGGCGGCCAAGGCGGCGCCGACGTACCCCGAGTGGTCGCCGGTGAGGGTGGATTATCGGCTTGTGACGCAGGCGCTTTGGGTGTTGTTCTCGGAGGGGGTGCATTCTCTGTTTAAGTGGTCGAGGGGGGTTGAGGTGGGATATGGGGAGTATCAGGGGGGGTTTTGGGGAAGGGTTGGTGGGTATGGGGGGAGGGTGGGCAATGTTTCTTCCTATTAGGATTGGGTTGGGTGTCCGGCTTTTTGAAGGGGAGGGTAAAATGAGATTGTCATGTATGACTAGATGGTGGTCTCAAGTCTGTTTAGTTTGGGTGTTTTGGACATCATTGAATTTCTGGATAGAGTTGTGGTCAAGATATGTGCACATCAAACTTGTCATTGAACCACCCTGGGACATGTGTCAACTCATGCAGTGTACTGGCAACCTTACTCCTGTCAAAGCCTTCGGTCGTCCTAGTCTTCCTCTAGAGAGGTAATCAACTCACAGTGAAGCTAACTTGGATATTATACATTAATACAGCGGACAACAGCACCCAGCCGGCCCAGCCCTCATCAGTTTTGTACACTCCACTTCTTCGCGTGCTTCCCCTCCAAATGCCACGCAAACACCTTCTCAAACACCGCCTTCCCATTCCCCACGATCGTCTCCCCATGACACGGCACAATCGTGTCAAAATCCCACGCAGCAATCCTCTTGACACTCTCGTTGAACGCACCCCGGTCGGGCCTGCTCAGCACATACCACAAAAACCTCTTCATACCCAGCGCCTCGCCCTCAGTCGTCTGGAAGCTGCTGAACAACTTGCCCAGCACGCCCATCTTCGGCTTCTCATTCTCAGGCACGCGCGAATACTGCTCCTCAGCAGGCAGGTTGAACAGGAGGTCGGCCTCGATGAGGACTTTATCGGGCTTGTAGCAGAAGACAAGCTCCTTGTTGGGGTGGGCGTGGACGTATTCCATGTCAAAGTCGGCGTCAAAGTCCTCGCCGATCTTGACGTCCCTGCTGTTGGCCTTGGTGACGACGACGGCGAAGGGCTCGTTGCCAATCTTGGGGTCGTTGGCTTTCTGCCGCTTCTCGGGCAGGCCTTCGGGGCCGATGAGTTTGGCGTTGGGGTAGGCGGCCGCCCAGTCGGAGAGGAAGATGTGGTGCTCGATGTCGGTTGCTACAAGGTAGCGCACGTCGCCGCCGAGGGAGGCCACTTTGGCCTTGGTGGCTTCTGTGAGGGCCACGGGGGAGAAGACGGCGAGAGCGCCTGAGGTGAGGCGGACTGGACATGGTTGTTAGAGGCATGGAGTGCACTTGGGGCTGGAGGTCATCTTACCCAGCGTGCCACGCCCGCCAATGGGAAGTTTGCCGAAGCGGAGGAAAGGGACTGAGAAGGTTACGACGTTGGATGTGACATCGCGAATGACCATGACCTCGTCCGGGTTGGGCGGGATGAGTTTGGACGACATGACTTCTTTGCTTTTGTCTGTCGCAGTCAAAGAGAAAGTTGCGGCAGTTGCGCCGGTCAGAAGACCAAGGCCTGCGATGGTGTTTCGCTTTGAGGTTTGTCTATGGCCCAAGTGTCTTGATGACGTGCCGAGGGCTCGAGTTCCGTGATGTTTCAAGTTTGAGATTGGGTGTCGACGCTGATGCGAGGAGGGCTGATGAGAAGACGATGATTGTGATTAGCTCCTGGAACCGGGATTTATACTTTTCGAGGCTGTAGTTGGCGCCTTCTTCTCGATAACTGGCGTAAGGTTGGAAACTACATGTGTGAGCTTACAAATTTCGGGTTGAACCTGGGCCTGACGAGGGTGCCAGCACAGCCGATGGGCCTCGGCATTGAAGCTTCGTCGCAGGCAGGCGCGGCCGTTTCGCCTCGAGGGTCAATGTAACTGCAAGCTCGCGTCTGCCACAGAGTTCTTCACCTCAAGCGCGTATCAACGTAAGCCAGCATATGTACTTGTACACCGTAAGCACTCATACTCCTGTCGATCCGCAAGAAGGCTGTTTTTTCGAGTATTTGGAATGATCAGGCCAGTTCCCGCAATGCCACCCACTCCATGACATCATGCCGGACGTGATTCAGCAGACGCGCATCTCAGTAAGCGAGCCGGCTTGGCGCCTTGGCAACGGTTGCGGCTTCAAAGGGTCCTTTGTGAGTAAAAGGGAACTTTGCTCGCGAGAAGCGAATCGCGAGAACCGTGGGCGTGTGGCGTATAATTCCCATTCGGGACAGCTGCGCATTGCAAACGGCCGTGATCAGAAGATTGGAAACTCTCTTTCTCATTCAGGGGTCCGAAGTCAGACCCAGCCTGGATGTGCAGGTTGCCTTTAGCGTCCTGAGCGTCCTGAGCGTCTGAGGCGTCCTACTTACTCACCCTAACCCTTATCTGCGTTGAACTATGTTATCGCTCGTCGATGCTGTCTTGGGCCGAGAACCGGCACCGCTAACACGACCGCGAAAAGGGAAGCTGGACGGAATCCTCGTCCACCCGCCTCAATTGACCTACCTTGTTGACCAAGCAGGCAAGACCACATGTTGGCAAGAGGGAGGCCCCGGAGCCTCCATTTGCGCCATGTGAGCTCCTCCTCTCGACAGCAGCGCCGGCTGCTGAACCACTTCATCTCCAGAGGTGCCCTTCCTTCCTGCGAAGCCATTCATTCTCCAAGACTCGATGAACTAACCACCCCCCCAACAGCCCCCGAAACAACCGACGACCAGCCACCACCACCCTTCCGCTTCACCCTCGCAGTAAAAGACAACATCGCAACCACCGCCGCCTCCCAACCAACAACATGCGCCTCCCCGTTCCTCTCGACCTACCACTCCCCCTTCGAAGCGACCGTCGTCTCCCAGCTGCGCGCCCGCGGCGCCCTCGTCGTGGGCAAGACCAACCTGGATGAGTTTGGCATGGGCAGCCACAGCACGCACTCGGCCTTTGGCGCCGTTGCGCAAGAACCACCACCACAGCAACAACAACAACAACAACCTGACGATGACCCATTATTACTCTCCGCGGGAGGCAGCTCCGGCGGGAGCGCCGTGGCCGTTGCGGCGGGTGAGGCCGACGTGGCGCTGGGCACCGACACGGGCGGCTCGGTGCGCCTGCCGGCCGCGTATTGTGGGATCGTCGGGTTCAAGCCGTCGTACGGCATGCTGTCGCGGTTTGGGGTGGTGCCGTATGCCAATTCGCTCGACACTGTCGGGTTACTGGCCCGAGAGGTGAACCCGATCAGGGAGTTGGTTATTGGAGGAGGGGAGGAGGGCGGTCATAAGGGGTTGTGGGAGGAGCATGACGCGCGGGATCCGACTAGCTTGTCGGTTGCTGCGAGGAGGAGGTGCGCCAAGGGTAGGGAGGGGTATGATAATTCCAGAAGGAAGGGGAGGGCGCCCGGTGAGGCGTTGAGAGGTCTTAGGTTTGGGATACCGCTCGAGTACAACATCGAGGAGCTCGACCCCAAGATACGCGACGCCTGGGCCAGAACGGCGAAGGTGCTACAAGACGAGTTCGGCGCGCGCGCGGTGCCCGTCTCGCTTCCTTCCACGCGCCACGCACTTTCGGCCTACTACGTGATTGCGCCCGCCGAGGCGTCGTCCAACCTCGCCAAGTACGACGGCATACGCTACGGCACGAGGGATACCGAATCCGCGAGCGATGCCGCCGGCGGGGTGTTGTACGCTGCCAGCCGCGGCAAGGGTTTTGGAGACGAGGTTAAGCGGCGCATCCTGCTCGGCTCGTACACGCTCAGCTCCGAGGCCATGGACAACTACTTTATCAAGGCGCAGCGGGTGCGCCGGCTGGTGCGGAGGGACTTCAACCGCGTCTTTGCGCTTGACAACCCGCTTCATGAGAGGGAGACGTTTAATCTGGCCGAGCTTGACGAGAGCATCGCCATGGAGGACAAGTGGGGCCCGGAAGAGGTGGACTTTTTGCTGTGTCCCACGGCGCCGACGCTTGCGCCGAGGCTGGAGGATGTCATGAACCAGACACCCTTGGATGCATACATGAATGATGTCTTCACGGTGCCAGCGAGCTTGGCAGGGCTGCCGGCTATCAGCATCCCGATGCCGGTTGCAGGGGAGTCTAGCACAGCGGGGCTGCAGCTGATCGGACAGTATTGGGACGACGCCCGGCTGCTCACGACAGCGGATGCTGTATTGCAAACCCTTCAGGGTACCAACCAGGCGAGGTGACACGCATGCAAGCCCATGCAGTTGAAGAACAGATGCAAAGACAGGCCCACTATTAAGAACACAGTTAGACCCCAGTCAGGGACAAGCTTCACAGGCTCAAATCAGGACTAGTGAGCGATGATGTGTAGGATCTGTGTATAATTTGTATTATTTCAGCCACGAAGCCATGAGCTTCTGGACTGGGCTTGCGTGCCCTGTTGCACCACCATTGCATGCGAGGAGGCTGGAGTTTTATACCGCAGTTCTCGCGATGGCGATGGTCCCTACGGGTCTTGGATTGTTGTGCCGGCGTGGTTCTCGCCTTGCCGAGTGGCTAATCTTATACAATCACCACTGGACAACCAGTTGCTCAAGGTGAAGCAGAGGCAACCAGCGTTGTGCAGCAAAGGCCTTGTCTCTGGAGCCGAGCCGACCGGGCCTACTCCTGCGAATGCCGCGGACAAGAGTATTGGGTGAACCTGCATTGGCAGGGTTCGCGCATAAAGTCTTAAAAGCGCAAAATCTTGGCTTCGGGGTATTTCAGATCAACCGGTCCAAGTCCTTCAGTCTTGGAGCGGATGATCGACTGATCCCAAGGGCGAGCCTGGCTATCGCGTTCCGGCATGGATTTTTTGACAGCAGCCCGGGTCTCAAGGGTTCCTCTCCCCACCAGACGGCCGATCCTCCGCCTCGTCAATATCCATCCTGTCATGGTTCGAGCGCTCCCTTGGAGATTCGGACCGCGATTGTGACCTCGACCTCGACCTCGAACGCGACCTTGACCTGGGCCTCGACACGGAACGAACAGAGCCGCTGTCATCGTCACGGGCATCCCCATTCGCGTCGCCTCCGTTCGGCATCGCCTCGTCCTCCTCCTCTTCCAGCAGGTCCTCCAACGTGCCGAGCGGGCTAACCCGCGGCTCCAGAAGCTCCAGATCCTCCAGAATATCCCGCTTCCTCATCTTCCACAAACTCGTCGAGCAGACGCGGTCTTTCGTGAGCAAGTCGTCGACGAACTCGTCCATGTACGTCAGGCTTGTCCCATTCTTCCCCTTCCTCCTTAGCTTCCTCCGGTCCTCCAGAAACGGCTCCAGCTTGGTATACACATCTTTGTCTGTCCGCGTGAGCCGGATATAAAACACCGCCAGCGCGCGCAGATACTTGAACTTCTCCCCGCCATAGTGCAGGTACTCGTCGAGTATGTCGTCGCCCGGCGCGAGCTGCAGCAGCTTGAAGGCGAGGCAGAGGAACGGGGTCGGCTTCTGCACGGTGCCGGTGACGCCGCCGATAAAGTGGACGTGCTCGACGACGCGGTCGACAATGTCGGCCTCGTTGACGCCGAAGCACTGCTCCTTCCAGAAGTAGCTGTCGACGATGCGCTCGCGCACGGCTTTTTCCATGATGGTGGCCGGGTTGAGGCCGTTGGGCGCGAGCGGGCCGGTGCTGCCGCGCTCGTCGAGGAAGCGCCGCTCGTCGGCGCGGTGGGTGGCTGGTTTGCTCATGGTGGCGCGACTGGTTTGTGAGTGCGGGCCGGATCTTGTCGCTCGAATTGGCGGATGTCAAGTTCAACCTCTCGATTCCAGGTTGTTTGATGGATGATCGTCGCCCCACTACAAGATGGAAGTTCCCCAGGTTCCTTGGCGCGGAAAGCGGGCGATAAGCGATTGTTGCCTGTCCAACCAGCTCCTCTATTTGGATTGCGAGGGGCAAAGTGGGAAGCAGGGCAGTGATGATGTTGGATGTTCGATGGCAGTCAGCCATCTGCTTCTTGCACATTCTCATGTCTCTCGTAACTTTTTCAATACCTCAAATCCAATCGAATATCATAAATTGAACAACCTCTGTCTGGAACGACACTCTATCGCGAAGAATGCTGCTGACCTCGAGCCAAGTCTCGGTTGCCGTCTCGTCGGGCATCGGTATGCAATCTCCCGTTTTGCTCCCTACCTTCATGTGTAACGCGGTGCGCCACAAAATTAACCAAGTACTGACATGACCGATAGTTATCCTTTGCACCGCTGCTCTCTTCCTCAGCGGCTATGTCCTCCAACAGCGTACCCTCCGCGACCTGCGCGAGGCCATCAAGCCACGGCCATCACCCAAGATGTTTCTCCCCGACCGGTTTAAGCAGTCCACCACGGAGCTGGCAGACGGGAGCATTGTGATTCTGGACGACGGTAGCGGCGAGCCAGGGCAGAAGCAAGAGACGGTTATTGAAGTCAAGCCTAGCACGCCAGACGACGCTTGGGGTGATCAACAACCAAAATCCGACGACAGTACCGACTACGACGAGAAGGAGAAATCTGTCGTGACGGTGAAGGCCAAGGGCAAGAATGGAAAGGGGAAAAGCTCGGCCGAAGTCGACTCGGAAAAGCTCCAGAAACCAATGAGCAGGGCCGAGCGGCGGAGGCGTATCAAGGAGGAGATTATGCGCAGTTCCCAGAGTCAAGAACGGGGCGGCTACTACCAGCGACGGATGTGGTAGGAGGAGGGGTTCACGATATGGAATGGGTTATGACGGTTTACGATATGTGGTTTGGGCGGGAGTTTGATGTTATGGAAACTGGAGGCAACTTGGGCATACATGGGACTGGATATTTGATGCTCTGGCGTTACTGGGTCTACGGGTATGGTGGGCGGTTCAGAATCTGGATGTACACTAGCGGTTGCGGGCAGCCACGAACGATAAGAAGGTGAATTTGAGGAATGATTTAGCATATGATACAAAAGTTGAACCCCCTGGCTTCAAAAGTCCTGCCACTCGACCCTCTCAGGGACATGGTCCCTAATACCAAAACCATCATGACCTATGAGTAAACCTGCCGGGCTTCCACACGGGAATCTCCGGCATGGACCTCCTCGACGAGGAGAACGATAGCCTTCCAAACGGCCAAGAGGGCCGTCGAGCGACGGTGGGGTGCCCGCGCCGCGGCTCATCCCGTTCCTCGCCGCTCCGCGAGGACGACGAGCTCGTCCTCGAGTTCAAGTTCGAGTCCGGCCAGAGAGTGTCTTCCGGGAGGTGGTCGGGGTTGAGTGAGGCCCCTGTTTTCATGATCTGGTGTTGGGTCAGCCACCTGAGGATGGAGGAGGTGGCGAGGGATGGACTCACGGTGCAGAGCTTACACCGATGACCGAACGTGCTAACCGTGTTGGTGCATCGGATAGAGGACTATTAAGGAGCGTCTGTCAGCAAAGTCCAACCACTTTTTTCTCAAAATGCGGCGTACATAGAAGTTTGCGCAGTAGCACATGTCCATGTTGGGCGGCCGTGGAGAGTAGTAGGACAACTCGTCGGCACAGAGGTGTGGAAATATTATGTCTGTCGAAACTGGGAAGCAAAGGAGGGTCAAGAAGGAGATTGTCAACCACGAGAGGGAAGGAAGGGATGGGAATCACAAAGGTCGAGATAAAGTGGGCGATCAGGACCACTTATACATTTCATTCCTCGGGATGCGTCACAGAGAATGAGGCATGCCGGCAGCCACTTACACTTCGCGGCCACCTAGGACTTGGTTGACCTCATCGCGGCAAGCTCATTGTATGGTCCGAACTCGTAGAGCCGCATCCTTCGCCTCCCCGTCTCATGCCGCTAGACCTGTGGGGAGAGAGGTCACAGGGAAGCTCCCTGATGCCATCACAACAGCCCATAGCTCTAATGCAAGTCATCATGCCAGACTAATGTACAAGACTTTCGGAGCTTCCATGATTTCTGTCTCACACCATTCAATCTAGACCAGATGTGAACGGCATGGGTGGAGAAATCGAGGAAGTCGTTAGCTGATCGCCAGATCAACGGCCGGGTGCTTGACCCGAGTGTATGAGACTGAGGGGACAGGACGACGCTGAACATCAGATTAGCTGTCCCTCCTCCCGCCTGGCCGCCATTCCAGAGAGGTAAACATCCTCTCTTCCATGACCGCGCCGATGCTGGCGTTTGGAACCCTTCTTTCCCCTCCTCATTGCACAGCTCTCACCAGACACCAGACCTATCGGCCGACTCCGATCAGCACCCCGTATCTCCCCGGAGTCAACGGCCGCTAGTCGTCAAGCCCACAGCAGCATCTCAACGATCCCCGCTCAACCTACACTAATGCAGCTGCACATGCATCCGTCGAAAGCCGGCAGACAGACCAATCCCTTTCCATCACCACCAACATTGCGGGGAAGCCGGTGAAGTGTCCAGTCAGCTAGCCACTCAAGCCACTGCAATCGCATCACATCACAGATAAACAAGGATCGTGTCTCCGGGGAAGCGAGTGAGACACAGAGGGACTTGGCGATCGATCAGCGTAACCCTTCGAGGTCGGGAGGTCGAGGAAGGGCAGGGAGGGATGCAAGGGTTGAGTAATGCGCAGATGTGACAGGTCAGAATGGTTCCTTTCTGCTGCATGCCAGTGACCGCAATCCTGATTCCCGGTCCATGACTGCGGCATGAAATGAAAATGAAAAACACGGGAATCGGAATCGACGGCTCTGACGGTGTCACGGTCTGGCCAGCCGCTGACTGCCTGGTGACGGGCGACATGCAGGCTTTGGATCACGATGACTCGCCAAGAGCGACATTCGTGAGGAAGTCGAGTACAGCGGCAAGTCGGCATCGAGCTGCAGGCTTTCAACGGTTGCCTCGCCCGGCAGCAGGAGGTTGGAGCTAAGGACGCGCTGGTGAAGGTCACGGTTCGGAAAAGATCGCCATCGTGGCTGGTCGTCGCGTTCTCGATCACGCACAGGAAGCTACCCTGCAGCTGCTCTCTGGCGTCTTTGGTTGCCTTGCTTCAAGCTGCATGAACAAGTGCCGAGTACGATGGAGCTGAGCCCAAGACCTCGTCATCGACCCGAATTCCATGCACAAGTCGAGCGCCGCAGGGTACAGTATAGAATGAAATCAAGCGCCATACATTCAATATATCCCTTCTTTTCATAACTCATCTATTCACACCAACCCCAACACCATCTATTGCTCCTTGAAAAACTTGCTGTCCTTGCAGACATACAAATCCACATACTCATCCACGCTCATCGACTCGAGCTTCTTGGCGTCCAGGCCGAGGTCAACCAGCTGCTGCACCTTGTCGGCGCTGAAGTGCGGCTCCAGGTGGCGCTTGTACTTGGCCAGGATATGGGGCTTGGCCTCCTCGCGGCGCAGGCGGTGGCCGAGCGGGGCCTCGACGACCACCTCGGGCAGCACGGTGCCGTCGTTGAGCTCGACCGTCAGGCCGTTGCTGATGGTGCGCAGCGCCGGGTCGTGGTAGTCGGCCGTGAACTGCGGGTCCTCGACGCACTTGATCTTTTTGCGCAGCGACTCGACCAGCGGCGAGGTCGCCGCCTCGGAGCCGTCGGGGTAGTCGCCGGCCGTGAGGCGGCCGTAGACGAGCATGACGGCGCACATGTACTGGATGCAGTGGTCGCGGTCGGCAAAGTTGTCCATGGGCTTGAACTGCTTGTCGATGATGCGGATGCACGCCTCGTGTGTCCGGCACGTCACGGCCTTGATGTCGGCCGCCGACTTGCCCATGGCCTTGAGCTGGGCGTGGATCTTTTCAGACGCCTCGACGGCTGTCTGCGAGTGGAACTCGGCTGCACATGATAATCAGCATGGGTTGTTTAAACCTAGTCAAGGAGGCTCGAAAAACTCACCAGGGTAAGACACCTTGAACAGCACGTTCTCCATGACATAGCTGCCATACGACCGCTGGAACTCAAACTTCTTGCCCTTGAACAGGACGTCGTAGAAGCCCCAGGTGGGGGCAGACAGGACAGTGGGGATGCCCGTCTCGCCCTTGAGCACCTTGAGGGCCAGGTTGACGGCGCGCTGGCAGGCATCGCCAGCCGCCCACGACTTGCGGGACATGGTGTTGGGCGTGTGGCGGTAGGTGCGCAGGCTCTGGCCGTCGACCCAGGCGTGGGTGATGGCGTCGGCCGTCTGCTTCTCGTCGAGGCCGAGCATCTTGCTGATGACGGCGGTGCTGGCGACCTTGACGAGGACGACGTGGTCGAGGCCGACCTTGTTGTACGAGTTGAGCAGGGCGAGGCAGCCCTGGATCTCGTGCGCCTTGATCATGGCCTCGAGCACGTCGCGGACCGTGAAGATCTTGCCGCCGGCCACCTTGTGCTGCCCCGCCTTGTTCATGCGCGACGCCCAGTCGGCCACGGCCAGGATGGCGCCCAGGTTGTCGCTGGGGTGGCCCCACTCGGCCGCGAGCCAGCAGTCGTTGTAGTCGAGCCACCGGATCATGGCGCCAATGTTAAAGGCGCCGTTGACGGGGTCGAGCTGGAAGTCGGTGCCGGGGACCCTGGTGCCCGACGGGACAACCGTGCCCGGGACGATGGGCCCGAGGAGCTTGGTGCACTCCTTGAACCGCAGCGCCTCGAGACCGCAGCCCAGCGTGTCGAGGAACACCCATCTCGCCGTGTCAAACTGTGAGAGAGACCATGGTCAGCTGGGCTGCCCGCGGGGACAAAATTTGAACCCTGCTGGGGCTTTCCACTCACGGCCAGCTCCGAATCAATTTTCTGGTTGTGCACGTAGCTCGCAATGTCGAGAATCTCCTGGTCGTAGCCCTTGCCCGCCGAGGGCGAGGGCGTCGCGGTGCTGGCAGACTGGAGCGAGGCCATGGTGGAGAAGCTGCTGCGCGAGTGTGTGGCAGCAGCAGCGGAAATGGGGCTGGCGGCCTTCTTGAGGGCGGCAGCACTCGACGGCCGCAGAGCCGAGGGCGGGCAGCAGCGGTGGAGGCGCAGTGATCTCGTCGCCTGGCGCAATCCGCGGTTGACAGCAGACATGGTGCTCTTCCGCCCGTTCCTGGTGTATCAATTGGGACAGTGCCAATGGGGATCCGCAGGCTGCAGTCGTCGAGGCGATGTTTTATTGAGGTCTGAGAAGAAAAAGTTCCTTCTCATGAGAAGGCAGTGACCTTCTTCAATGGGGACTTGGCCGCGCGAGCGGAGGCCCTTTTGCCGCGGCATGCCGAAGCCCCCCACATTTTGCCCCTGAAACCCTGGCCCGTCCCTGTTCCCCAGAAAGTCAACGCCGGC
This sequence comes from Chaetomiaceae sp. PF1801, assembly GCA_023628475.1. NCBI lineage: Eukaryota > Fungi > Ascomycota > Sordariomycetes > Sordariales > Chaetomiaceae > Chaetomiaceae sp. PF1801. Next base: position 343,607 of record JAMAKQ010000002.1, read on the forward strand.
GGGGAGCATCTGACAATGCCAAGCATCGCGACTCGGCCGTTGAACGCCGCGCGAGGGATGGCAAGCGCATCGTGTATCGTGCACCTTTTGCCAGTTGATTTTGCTCGCACAGGACAGAGAAGCAAGCGCAGCTGGTGTTGCAGGCAGTCGTCTCACCACGGCAGAGGCATTCGAAGGCTGCATATTTTACAAGCGGATAACGTTACCTTCGGTAGAGCGATCATCACGAGGTTTGCACGGGCCATATCAGATGGATAATCGCATTATCCAATGACGCCTTGCTCCTCTTCCCCGCAGAAAGCCGGTTGCCGGTGCCAAGGCGCCGGGGTAATGTCTCGGTGTGACCGGCCTCGTCCCGATGGGCAACCGGAGCCCCGGTCGGGTCAGACATCGGGCCAAAGCTGAAGGCAGCCTTTTTTTCCCTCGTGACAGTTCATTAGTCGAGGTTCTATGCTTTCAAGCCAGCGTCGAACTTTCTGATGCGAGACAAATCTCTGGGAGTCCAGGGGGCAACGCAGGGTTAGGGTTATCACCGTGGTTTCGACCTCAACTCGTGTGTTTGTCAGCGCCATCTAAATCCGGCTGCTAACTCCGCCCAGTGATAGCAGCAGAACCCCGCCGCCACTGATGGTGTGCCCTCTGCTTTTCCGATTTGCTGTATGAAAGCAGCCGTCGGAGAATTCAGATCAGCGCAACTCCTTATTGCTAGTTCAGATTCAAAGTGTTCTAGTCCGTTAGGTTGACTGTCCAGTGTCCACGTGCCGGCTGTGTCGGATTCCGCTTTTGAGACGAACGTCATTGTCATTGTATGCATCTTGACCTGACACCTTGACGACCCGACGTCTCCGACTTTGTCTGCCGCTTTTCGCAACTTCAGCTTCACACAAAAGTCATCATGAGCAGCAGCAGTCACACCCCGTCTCATGGGGACCATGAAGACGAAGTGTCTCACACGTCGGATGATATGCCGGAGTTGCTGAGCGCGAGTGGGGAGGAAGGGGAGGACGAGGACTATGAGGAGGAGGAAGAAGAAGATGAAGAGGAAGAGGAGGAGGAAGAAGATGAAGAAGAAGACGAGAATGAAGATGAAGATGACGACGGGTATCCAGGTGAGCCGAAACGGGCACCACCTTCGTTGCAACATTACTGACAACGCCAAGGCGGCGGTCTCGAGTTTGAGGTTCTCATCGAGGAAATCTTGGGCTCGCCAGGAGAAGGCTCCCACGACCATGGTGACGACGAGGGCCAAGGTGCGGCAGAACCCCAAAGACGGGTTGTCAGGATAGGCGGCGGTATGCATCCACAGCAGCCCCGCCCGTAAACCAGCTGCTGACTACTTTCAGGCCGGCCGGGGCGTCCGTTTCTGACCCAGCGAGAGTTTCTGGCTTTGCTTCGGGGACAGTACCTCAACCCGACGATAGAGGAGGACGAGACTGGCGAGGGTCACCGCTTCTCCTGGAACATCGGAAGTCCTGGCGGCAACCGGCGGTTTCCCAAAGTGCCCAGCGAGGAAGGGAGGAAGCTGATGGAGTCGGGCGTGTTCGGCACCTTTGACACCAGGGCGCCTAACAGGCGTAAGGCTCTCGCTCGTCGCATTCTGGACCGGGAGTTGGGCCTGAGTGGCCCATTTGGCCAGAAAGTCAACCAAGGGTTGATGGCGCAGGTAGGAGACTCGCAGTCTTGCCCCTTTGCTGCCGATTCCGTGAGACTGAAACGTTTGCAGTCAATGATACCTTCAACCAAACCCGAAATGGTCATTCACTATGATGACCCGGTCTGCTGCGGCCAGTTCTCAGACGACGGCAACTTCTTTTATGCGTGCGTCAAGGCAAGTACAGCCTTGTGCCGCCCCGAAGTTCTCGTCTAACACTCCAGCCAGGACTTCAAGGTTCGATTGTACGACACGTCGAGCCCGTACAACTGGAAGCACTACAAGACGGTCACCTACCCCTTCGGTCAGTGGACCATGACCGATGCCGACCTCAGCCCGGACAACAAGTGGCTCGCTTTCTCGTCGCTCCAGCCTCATGTCGGCATCGCAGCCACCGACCCGAACGACACGGGCGACCCCTACTCTCTCGACCTTTCCGACGGAGCCGGGCCGGGCACCCACGACTACATGTTTGGCGGCTTTGCCATCTTCTCGGTCCGCTTCTCAGGCGACGGGCGTCACATCGTCGCGGGCACAGGCGCCAACTCGATCGTCATGTACGACATTGAACGGCGCAAGACGGTGTACCACGTACGGGGCCACGCCGACGACGTGAACGCCGTCTGTTTCGCCGACAAATCCTCGCCACACATCCTCTACTCCGGCTCGGACGACTGCACCATCAAGGTGTGGGACACGCGCAGCCTGGGCGACGGCCGCGAAGCGGGCGCATTCGTCGGGCACACCGAGGGCCTGACATACATCGACAGCAAGGGCGACGGGCGGTACATCCTCAGCAACGGCAAGGACCAGAGCATGAAGCTGTGGGATTTGCGCAAGGCCATGTCGTGGTCGCATTTCCGCGACATCGACGCCACGGCGCCCACGCGAAGCCGCGACTACGAGTACGACTACCGCTGGCAGGAGTACGAGGACTACCAGTGGTTCCAGCACCCGCACGACAACTCGCTCGTGACGTTCCGCGGGCACAAGGTGCAGCGCACGCTGATCCGGTGCCACTTCTCGCCGCCCAACAGCACGGATTCGCGCTATGTTTACTCGGGCAGCTACGACGGCTATGTCTACGTCTGGAATCTCGACGCAACCCTCGCCGCAAAGATTGATGTGAGGGCCGCGACGAGGGGCACCGCGATCCGGCCGAGGAACGATAGGCGGCATCGCCTGCATCATCGGAATGCCCATGGGTGGGAGGCTATGGTTCGGGATGTTGGGTGGCATCCGAATGCGCCTATGTTGGTTGGTAAGTGCAGGGCTTGCTTGGCATCTGCTCGGGCGAAAGAAAGACTAACGCATCATAGCTTCGGCGTGGAGCGGCCCGGCCCAGGAGGCGGGGACAGCGTCGCTGCACTCGTTCAACGAAGGCGAGAGCGACGAGGGATATCCGGCCATGGGCGTCCCTGTGAATGAGAACCTGGACCCGTTCCGGTTGTCGTAGGGTGCCGTCGAGGCTGGCGATGGAAGGAGAGGACATTTCCCCTGTCAAACCTGGGTAGGTATTTTGAGCTGGTAACGAGGTTGTTGCGACTTTGTATGGGTCTGTCTGGTTTACGTTCTTACGTTTTTGCTTGGGTTGGCGTCGTGGTGGTTGGGAGAGTGGGCTTCTTGGGGTATCGTTGCGCATTTCTATCTTCTTCCTCTTTCTTTCAGGCATATTGGAAACGAAGAACATAATCATACGATATATAGGGGTTCGGAGCTCAAGCTTGACGCTCGATGGGCGATTGTGGATGTTTGGAGCCAGCTGATTGTGATTGGGACGGCTTGACTTGAGCTTGACTTGAACTTGACTTGAGCTTGACGAGCTTGAGGGTAGAACCCTAACCCTCATATTTTACATCCTCTGCAAAAGATAAGATAAGGCCTCCGATCGGTTGGTCACGCTCGGGCTTGGCTCTGGTGCTTCAGCCTTGCCGCGCGACCTGTTTGAAAGTCGACGCAACCTCTGAGCTTCAACAATTTCCGCTTGCACAACCTCCCTTACTCTCGCACCAAGATCGGCCCAAGCCCAACAGTTGCATTACCTTTCGACTTCGTCGCGTGCGTCTCGATTTTCCATTGGGACCGTCGCATTTCCCATCTCGGCTGAACCACGTTCCATCGCGCCTCGAGAGCGACGCCCATCGCAAACACCTCGCAGCCGTGACCGAGTCATCGCTGGCCCGGTGTCTCGACTGTTTCCATTCCCACCAACCACGGAGCGTCAGCTAACCGCGAAGCACTCTCCGTTGACTACCTGCTTCAGGAGGGGAGGAGAACCAAACGCGGTGAAGAGGCGTGCTGCAGATCACAAGGCCCCTGAATTCGCGTTTCGTCCAGAGCACAGGCAGGCTTCAACGTTGCACACTACCTGTACTTGTCGGAAGGGACAAGACTCTTCAGAGAGGGAAAGGGGGAGACTTTGAAAAAACAAGACGAGAGAACGCCCGACTCCTGTCAACAAGACTGCCAGCACAGAGCTGCATCTTGGAACCTTTCTACTCTTCAAGGGCCAGCTGTCCTTCTCGGCCAATTGTCGTGTCGTGGATCTGGAATGTACGTATGACGAGCTCTCTACCACCTATTGTTTTCCCTGCTCGGCGTTTCATCCGTTTCTCTTTTCGTCGGGTTCTGCTTTTATCGTCCTATTGTTCACCATGCGACGACCAAGCTTGGAAGCTATTCGGCCAACATGCTGATCTACGGGATGGATTGCCCTACAGACGGTTCCTGTATTCTAATTCATAGCCAGGAGCCCAATTCACGCTTAAGTTACTACCCAAGAGCAGGTTCCCAGCAGCTGGAAACCGCATCTCGACCGACGGCACGGAGATTCACGCATCTCCATCACCATGGCTGAGGAGGAGTTTGAGATCGACGTCTATGGTGACTCGGCCAACGACCATGGCGACAACGGCCATGGCGATCAGGGGGACCATCATGGCTATGAGGAGGAGGACGCCCACAACGGCAACGGCGACGGCCACCATCATGAAGACTACCACGAGGAACGTGGCGAGAACAATAACATGGACGAGGGCGGCGCCGAGCAGCAAGCGTCCCACAGCCCTGCTCAGCGCCCGCAGCAAGGCGTCAAGCGCAAGGAGGGGTCCGACGACCGCCCCGTAGACCCTGGCGCCACGACTGCCCTGATGATTTCGGAGCTCAACTGGTGGAACACAGACGACGACATCCGCGGCTGGGTGCGCCAGGCTGGTTGCGAGAGCGAGCTCAAGGACATCACCTTTAGCGAGCACAAGATCAACGGCAAGAGCAAGGGGTAAGTGCAATTCCTCAGCCAGACTCAGGGGGACATACTTACTCACACCGCGCAGCCAAGCCTACGTCGAATTCACCTCCCAGCAAGCCGCCACAGCCACCAAGCACCGCATCGACGCGCTCAGCAACGAGTACAGCCAGCCCGGCCAGAAGCGGCAAACCGTCATCTACTCGTCCCCGACGCACAACCCCTTCCGCACCCTCCCCAAGGACGCGCCGAACCGGGCCGCCAAGGACGCCCAGGGCCGCGCGGCTCCGGGCCCCGTGTACAACGACCGCGGCGGCAACTTCGGCGGAAACACCAACTTTGGCGGCTTCCGCGGCGGCCGTGGCGGTGGCGGTTTTGGCGGTCCCCGCGGCGGCGGCATGAACCAGGGCGGCTTCAACCGCGGTTTCCAGGGCGGTAATATGAATGCGTTTAATGCCAATGCTATGGGCTTCAACAACCCCATGGGCGGTCCCGGCTTCGGTGGCGGGTTCAACCGCGGCGGTATGATGGGCGGCGGTGGCATGCGGGGTGGTATGCGCGGCGGCCGCGGGGGTGGTGGTATGAATATGATGGGAGGCATGCCCATGGGCGGGGGGATGCCGATGGGTGGCATGGCTGGCCCCATGGGCGGTATGGGTATGATGGGTGCTGGCATGGGCGCTGGTATGCCTGGTGCGTGTGGAACCCCAATCGGCCTATTCAAAAGAGAGAGTAAACTGACTGAATTGTGAACAGGCTTCCAGGGCATGCAGCCCGGCTTCAACCCGGCCTTCTTCGGCGGCGGCGGCGGCGGCAACCAGTCCAACGAGTGGCAGAACCCGCACGGTGCCAAGCGTGCTCGCGGCGAGTAGGACAACGCCCGAGTCGCTCGGCACTAAGTGGCAGGATCTCGCCGTTCCAACCCTATTCTGGTTCCTTTCGATCCAACCCCCGAGTTTCTTCTCCGCTCCTCAGTTCATCACCGCTCGATAACCGCACAGCGGTCGCTAGAGACGGGAAGTTGCGGTCGTCTCTAACCAAGGTCCTACAGCAAATACAATATCGGGTTTGCCAACATCGCGATGCGCTTGCGACGGTTTTGGAGGATACACATGGGCGTGCGTTGTGCTTTTTCGGCGTTTAGGTTTTACATGGCATCAGGTTTCGGTTATTCCATTTCGATTCTCAGATTTTGCGTTCCGCGGTGCTTTGCTCATATTCAGGTACTTGGGAATCAATCATATGGCGATCATATCCTTGTGGTGTTTGGTGTTGGCCTGTTGCTTGGATTGTTGGCAGGGCATGTGTCGGCGTTGTGTCAGTGTTGAGATTTGGTTGTGAAGCGAGTGTTTGAGGGCTGGTTTCTGCCACGGCCCTGGCCGTTCTTGTGACATTGATGTGGTGGTGTTGCCCGCCATTATGTTTACACCTTGTTGTGACAGTCGGGATTTTGGGTATGTGACCTGGAGTTGGGAGATTTGCGTAAGATACAGGGACATGAGCCGATCTCGCCATGTTTTGGAGCTTGTGTTTACGCCGCCGAACTGTCTCCCATAGAATAGACGACGACAGCGCACTGTCACCGCCGCCTGAGCAGGCAAGAAGAACTTAGAACATTCAAGACTCAAGGCGCTCAATTGTTTGGTCTATCAACCGCCTAATCTGCTGCCACCTCATACTCAACATCTCTCGCGGCCCGGCCTCCCCTACTCCTACACTTTCTAGCTCCTCGATCGTAGCCTTTACAACGCCCCGATACTTTCTCAAGATCTTGACCAACAGCCCATCAACCTTCTCCTGCAACGCATCACCACCATCCTCACCCTCCCCAACCAACCTCTCCCACTCCTTTGCCGGCACACACAGCAGCCGCAAAGCCACCTGCGTCCTATAGCACACGGTCCTCGCATCCAACACATAATTCCCCAGAAACCCCATCTCCTCCAACAAATCCCTCTGCACCACGCTCAGCTCCGGCAGGATCGCATCGTCAAGACAGACCTCGTCCCAGCGATTCTGCGCCAGTACGAAACCATACTCGACCAGCAAGAAATCGTTGTGGTGTTTTCCGTAGCAGATGAAGACCTCTTCCCCTTCCTCGTACTCCCTGTCGGCCGTGATGGTGAAGCTGGCGGGTGTAAAAGCGACCTCGCACCCCGCATCGGCGTGGTTGAAGAGGTCTGCCACGGGCTGCAGCACCATGCGGTCGTCCTTGGGCAGCTTGGCGGTGCGGGCGTTTTCGTGGTAGAAAGTGCGCGTGTTGACGAGCAGCCAGGCGTGCAGGAAGTCCTGGCGGGTGATGGAGCTGTCGAGGGCGGATTGTTGGATGGCGGCCCAGTCGCGGGCGAATTTGGATTGTTGGGTGTGAAGGAGGGCTAGGGCGGGCTTTGGCAGGTAGCGGTGCAGGCGGGTGTCCCAGGCGAGGGGAAGACTGGTGGAGATGGACTCGCGCGAGGGGACCACGGCGTTCCAGGGGCTGTATTTGGATGTCGGCTTGTCCAGGGCTAGGTCGGCGGCTAGGACGGCGTGGGCCTTGGTGCCTTTGGGGAGTCTCTTTTTGACCTTGGGACGGACTGTGTCGAGGCTGCGCAGGGCCGACGTAGGGACGTGGAGGATGCGTTCGTTGGCCTACGGAGGAATTAATCATGAGCGGGTGAAGTCAGAGAGAACTTGTCTCACCTTCAGAGGTTTGATGGCTACCATGCCCATCCCTCTTCCGGGAATCGGGCGAGGTGCGACTCCATGGAGCTCGATGCCCCGGTCTTCTGCCCAGCGGAGGAGTTCGTCGTAGACGTCCATTGTATCTTGGTAATGAGAGACCACACGAGTGTCGGTACTGGGACTGGGTGAGGTTGGGATGAATGAGTTCAAGCCTGTACCGAAGACGGAAAGAGTGTGTGATGCTCGAGGATTGAGAGATATGTTTGGTCTCGTCCGCCCAGTAGGCTAATCCCAATTTATCAACTTGTTCAAGTCATGATGTTGAAGGTTTTTCCATCTCTTGAATCTCCTATATTTCTGGATCTTCCGGCCTTTTCTTCTGTTCACCACAATCGCGTGTCTTCGGCTCAGATCGTCGTTTCACAGTTGGGGAGCATTCCTGAAAGGGTAACTGAAGTTAGTGAACCGAGAGAGTTGTTAAGGGTTAGGGTCCGTATCTTATCGCCAGCCAGAAACCCAGTCGACTCGGAGCTTCAACCGATCGAACCACTCCGGCCGATGCCGACCTTGTTGCTCTCCGACCAGACATCAGGATGCGACACTGGTGTTCTGCGCCCAATTCGTCATGGAGGCCACCCTTAGACGCACAGCGGCTCTTGTAGCCCGCAATAACGGGCTCCGGCCAGCTGCCGCAGCTGTGGGAAGCACCGCCGACGGCTCCCGGCACTTCTCCTTCTCCAGCCTCACCCGCCCGCCTCCCAACTACCCCGGCCATGTGCCTCTGACCCGCATCGAGAAGGCCGCTCTGGCCGTAGGCTCGGGCCTAATGTCCCTTCGGGACCCGCGACGAGGAGGCAAGCCTCTTCCTCATCCTCCCCTTCCTCTCGCCATGCCCCTCCCCCACTAACACCCACACGCACCAGACCTCATCGCCGCCTTCGCCGAAGCCACCGCAACCCCCTACTTCATCTACCGCCTCCGCGACGCCATGCTCGCCTCCTCAACAGGCCGACGCATCCTGCGCAACCGTCCCCGCATCACCTCGACCTCTCTCAACCTCCCCTACCTCCGCAGCCTCCCACCGAACACAGTCGGCCGCACCTACGTCGCCTGGCTCGACCGCGAAGGGGTGTCCCCCGACACGCGCGCCCCCGTGCGCTACATCGACGACGAGGAGTGCGCCTACGTCATGCAGCGGTACCGCGAGTGCCACGATTTTTACCACGCCCTGACGGGCCTGCCCGTGGTGCGGGAAGGCGAGGTGGCGCTCAAGGCGTTCGAGTTTGCGAATACGCTGCTGCCGATGACGGGGCTGAGTGTTTTCGCTGCTGCGACGCTGAAGAGGAGTGAGCGGCAGCGGTTTGCAGGGATTTATCTCCCGTGGGCGCTGCGGAATGGGTTGCGGGCGAAGGAGGTGATTAATGTGTATTGGGAGGAGCAGCTTGAGAGGGATGTGGATGAGTTGAGGCGGGAGCTGGGGGTGGAGCCGCCGCCGGATTTGAGGGAGATACGGCGGAGGGAGAGGGAGGAGAGGCGGAGGAGGAGGGAGGAGGCTGCTGCTAGGGGAGGGGTTGTGTAGTTAAGCGGGAGATGGTGGAGGGGGGCATTGTATGTGTACGAATCACATGTGGCTTATAGCGTGTAGAATTAGAATCGCTGTACGATACCAAGGAGACGCCGCATTCATCAACCTCTGAGCCGTCGTGACCCGACGCCCCAAACTCATCCAGACCATACACCCCTTCTCCCACCCCTCACAAATCCAACAAGTCATCATCATCCTCCCACCCCTTCCTCCGCGTCACGACAATCTTCTCCTCCTCCTTGTTGTCCGCCATGGCGTTCAGCAGCTCCTTGAGCTGGTCCTCGGTCACCTTCTGCCGCAGCTGGCCCGTCTGCGCGAGCATGATCAGCCGGTTCTCGATGTCGGTTGCCCGCTGCTCCTTGACAAGCCGGATGCGCCCCAGCCGGTCGGCCGCCTCGGGCTCGAGGATCTGGTTGAGGATCGACTTGCGTGCTTCGGCTGTTGGGTTGTCGGGCGTTAATCATTAATGTCGGGTTACGGGAGGATGGGAGTGGTGGGGAGTACCTTCTTGTTTTCTGTCGAGGCATGTTGTCAGCACGCGAAACTGAAAAGGAACGGAGCTGGGAGGGCCGCTCACTGTCTCTGTGCCTGCTCCTGGCCGCCGCCGGCGCCAGATCCCCCGGCGGCCCCGCCCTGGGCCTTGAGCTGCTCCAGCCGGGCCTTTCTAATCTGCAGACGGAGTTACTTTCCTGCTCTTTAAATTCGGAAGCTAGGGGGAAGAGACGAACCTGCTCGAGCTCGGCGTCGTCCATGTTGTCAGAATGGCTTGTGTTGGGAATGCGGGGAACTCGCAAGGTTGCTATCGCGATCGCGGGGTCCCAAGATTTTGGTGGGGTGACGCAGCGGGCAGCTTCTGCACAACAAAGCCAGAAGACTCAGAACTGCGTATTTGGAGTTTATATGCAAGAACATCAGGCAGCCAACCACGCCCCCCTCATAATGCTCTAAGGTCTAAGTAGGTATCCATCTATCATACAAGGTCCCGTGTTGTACAAATACCACATGCCGGTCATTCAAGCCCCCCCTTTAGTTACAAACAATGCTCTCGCTCCTCGGTGTATGCTTTCCCACCTCCACCACCGACCCGGGAGCCTCAGCCGGCTCGGTTTCCTTCTGCAAGGGTATCTCGCCAGCAAGCTTCTTCAGCTCGACCGTCTGCTTTCCCTTAACTGCCCACATGACCGAGTCGAGCACATCAACGCGGCAATGCAGCTGCCGCCCGCGCTTGACGAAGTAGCCAGACAAGAAGTCGACGTCCGTGTCCCACCCCCGGGCCACCTGCGACCGCATCTTGCTGTCGGCCGTCCTCTGCGCCAGCATCTTGCCGACAACCTGGCGCCGCAGCTCTGAAAACACGGCCAGCTGCCGGAACTTGGGCGAATTCCTGCACTCTGGCAGGCGGGACAGCACGCCCGATAACTCCCCGAGCAGGATATCCATCAGCTGCCGCGCGTATGAGTTCTGGACCAGGCCGTCGTATCGGCATTCGAACAGAGCGGCCAGCGGATCCACAACGGTCCGGAAGGCCACGGTCGGCAGCTTGTACCGCATAAAGTCGGCGATCGGATGGCCCGTCGCGTTGAGTCCTGGCATCGCCGTCAGGAGGCGGATAAAATGCGTCGCCCTGATCGTCCGCTCTGGGGGTGGGTGGCGCTTGACGGGGACGTCGTGGTTTCCTCCAGGGCCCGAGAACAGTGAGAGATATAATCTCCCTGGCCGGACTTCTGACACCGAGAATAGGTGGTCGGCGTGGTCCAGGCTTGTGGTAAAGTGTCCGAGAATAAAAACTGGCCGCTTCGACTCGTCCGGGAAGTAGGTTTCGATGAGCGCCTCGGCGACCCCTAGCCCGTCGTTCACCAGGCAGATGGATGATCGATGATCGAGCCTGTGCCTGATCTGTCCAATGGCCTGGAGAACCTGCGACGGCGGCAGCGTGACAAGTAGATTATCAATCAGGCCGCCATTCAGGCTTGCGTCCTGGTGTACTGCGTAGTCGGCCTTAACCCGGCGACGGGTAATCATGTCGTGTCCCCGAAACAGCGTCAGCTGCTTGTTGAGCTCGTGCCATCGCCTGGACATGTAGTTGTTGTGAAGTATGTAGCGCACGGGGGGGATAGTCCGGCACCCAGCCAGGGCGTGGGCAATGTATCGTCCCCTCAAATCCAACCCCATCACATGAACCTGGTCAGAAGGCTTGTATAGGAGTGTTTCGAGCGCAATCGGCTCGCTGGGAGGAGCCTGGCTCTCCTCCGAATTCCACAGGGCAACCTTGGACCGAATCCGATGCAACTCTTCCGGTGTTTCTCGCTCGACCACCATGTTATTGCCAGAGTACAGTATCGCGAAAGGGTCCGTGGCGGCGGATTCTTGAGCCAAGGACGGTTGACTCCTCGGAGGTGTCGCTGGTGACGACGACTCTTTGTTGCCAGAGTTCAACACCGCGAAAGGGTCCGTATCGGAGGGGGGTTCTTGAGCGAAAGACGGTTCACTCCTGGGATGTCTCCCTGCCGGAAGCGATTCTTCAATTCTGGAGGGCAATACGGCGAAAGGGTCCGTGACGGCGGGGGATCTCGGGGGCAAGCTGAGCCGACCATCCCGCAAGACCTCGCCTTCCTCGCTCCCCTGACTCTGGATGTGACTCGCCGCCGTGAAGGCTCGGCCCAACAGCCGGCGGTGGCTGGCCCCCCGGCCCGCGGCGTTGTTATTGAGTGACCATGATAGGCGGCTGTAGGGTATTTGCGCGAACGCCCGCGGTGGCGGGCGACGGGCTAGAAGGAGATACAGGTTGGCGGTGTTCACGGGAGAGGCGGGGAGCGCATGGTAGGGCAGGGCGGCGTCGCAGGCTTGGTGAGAGGCCCGTCGCAGGAGGCTCTCGATCTTTATGGCATGCGATCGGACATCGGGACGACGGTCGGGCTCGGTTCGGTGGTTGAGGGCACCCGACAGCCTTGGAAAAGCATAAGGCTCGCTCGATCGAAGAAGGACGAAGGTGACACTGTCTCGACGGATTCCTCGGTCGAGGCAGGGAGTGCAGGACGCGGACTCGAGTCTTTCTGCCGCGTCTGCTCAGCACAAGGACGGCGAGAAAAAAAGTTGATGCCGATTGATTGGTCGGCCCGAGCCGGAATGGCTATCAGCGGACCCACTCACATTGGATGGATGAGTGGGTCCTCAATGGCAGACTGCAGCCCGTTTCTGGAAGGTTTCATTCACTCAGACCTGCCAGTGAAAGAAGCAACTGAATCTTGAGACGACTCGAACTCTATATCGAATCGGCCCATCCAAACGCGACAATTTCGCCATTCTCAAATCCATCCATTCACTGTCATAAACTGCAGCAATGGACGTCAGCGACATTACGCCGCAACTCGACCGGCTCGAGGAGGAGCTCACCAAGGCGGAGCAGTCTCTCGAGCCGCTGCTGGGCGAACTCAGCGACATCTCGTCCAAGCTTCCGCTCTTGGACAAGGCCAAGCTTTATGTTCTGGTCTCCTACGCCATAGAGGCGCTGCTCTTTTGTGAGACTTATTCAATCCCTACTTTCTTCTCTGCAATCAACTCACACACAGTGCAGCGGCGTTGCGCTTGAACGGGGTCGACACGAAAAACCATGCCATCTTCACCGAGTTGACCCGCGTGAAGCAATACACAGAGAAGATCCAGAAACTCGAAACTCCACCAGCAGAGCGCGAAAACACCGTCAATACCGAGGCTGCAGCCCGGATAATTAGGTCCGATCTTGTAAGAAATCCTGCCGCTGGTGTACTAGACTGGTTCTCACAGACTGCAGGCCGACAACAAGGACATCAAATCAAAGTTGACGGAACTCATCGCCAACGAGCGGGAGAAGGCCGCGCTCAAGGCCGCCGAAAAGAAGCGACCGGCGGAAGAGTCCGCGGCGGAGAGCAGTGGTGTTGAGGCTGGCGAGAAGCTCGCCAAGCGGCCGAAGCGCAACGGGGGAAAGAAGAAGAAATGAAAGGCTTTATGAGAGCTGCTACAGAATCCATGGTTAAGACAAGGGATCCGTTGCGACCTCGAATCATTGCTCCAGGTATAACTGGATGGGAGGACGACGGCAACGGTCTTAGACACAAACGGCGGGCCTGACGTTTCAGGAAGCCTGTAGAGGCGGATCGGATGAGCCCAGAATGCTGGGATGAACAGAGGCACTCAGTTCCACCTCATGTACAGAGCGTTCGCCGCTCAAAGCTGCTATCAGGGGCCGATTATACCGCCTTCCCTCCTCTCCGCAAGGGGAGGAATCTAGGCAGGTCGAGGGCGCGTGCATTTTTGAGTCTTAAGAAAACTTGAGGATTGAGATAGTTATCTTCTGCCAGTCCAACGCGTCTCTTGCCCTCTCCCATGAACCTTTTCTATCATATCTGTGAGATGAGAGTGAACCTCACTTTGTCTTGCGAGCTCATCGTCGAGAAGGCATTGTTACCCTAACCCTGAATCTCCAAGTCGGCGCTCGGAGTCTCTGGCTGCCGCAGCCACATGGGCCTGAGCGGCGCGCTTCGATTGGCTTCTAGGCCTGCATTTGCCGGAGCCAGCAACGCAGTGGCCAATGGCAAAATCGCATCGGCCTCCAACACTTCCCGGCAAAACGTCCCCATTCTCAAAAGCTCTCGCTTCACTCAACAACCACCACCTCACTCTCGTTGAACCGACTTCAACTCCCACACTTAACACCACACAAAACACCATGCCTCGCCAGTCAAGGTCAACCGCCCGCCCGGCCCCGGCCCGGCCCACCGTGCCCGCCCGCGCGGCTCCCGCCCCGACCCAGCAGCAGCAGACCCGGCCGGCAGCCACCTACGCCGCTCCTCACCAGGCTCCCACCTCGACGATGACTCCCCCGACCCCGACGGCGCCCGTATCCCAGGGCCCCGGTCTACTCGGTCAGATGGCCAGCACGGCGGCGTACGTACACCCTCACCCCTCGACGAAATCCCTCGGTCCGGCGGAACAAAACAAACAAGTGTTAGAGGGAAGCAGGGGCTAATATGGAATGGACAACAGTGGCGTCGCCATCGGCTCCTCGATCGGCCACGTCGTCGGCAACGGCATCAGCAGCATCTTTGGCGGCTCGTCGAGCGCCGCGCCCGAGCAGCCGGCGCAGGCCCAGGCCGCGCAGACCAACAACAGCACGTTTGGCAACAACTGCGGCCCCGCGGCCGAGCAGTTCACAAAGTGCATGGACGAGCACGGCGGTAACATGCAGATTTGCGGGTGGTATCTGGAGCAGCTGGTAGGTCTATACTCTCCGTCGTGAGGTATGGGTTTGTGGGGGTGGTGCTGACGAACTGTTTGTAGAAAGCGTGCCAGGCTGCGGCTAAGCAGTTCTAAAGTGGGTGCTTGTGGTGTTGTGGATATTAAGAGAGGGAGTGTAATTTACGGCGGATGGCAGTATCAGCCCAGCCAGACGGAAGTATGCTGGTGTTGACCATCAACCTTTGATATCACTGTACAATAGAGCAGCGCAAGACACCTTCCGCTCTCCAGACAAAGCTGCCTTAGCTTTGTGTGCTTCGACTAGACATCTTCCCCCAACACCTCTCAACGCCGTAATCAAACCCCCAACTACTCCCCGTCGTCTGATCTGGGTTCAAAATTGGTCTACGTGAAGATTAGCGCGACGTGTGCAAGTTAGGAAAAGGAGTAAACACTCACAGAATTGCCATTGTAAAACTGTTGGTCATTGCGCCGCGCCTCTGTATGGTCCAGCCCGGCTATCCGTCCACCATGTCGACGCCGGGCAGCGTCTGACGCCACCTGGCTCTGCGAAGTCTGGGCTGCGGATGCCTCGGACGCCGCTTCTGGTGGCCCAGCGGTGCTGAGAAGGGTGGAGAAGAAGGCCACAACATTGCTGAAGAAACCGGTAATGAAGGCCAGTATGTAGCTGATGAATCTCTGCAAGGGGTTGCCCTCAGCTTCACCGGCCACTGGTGTCGTGGCGGACGAAAAGGCCGCAGTGTACTTCGCCGCGCGCAGAAGAATCAGAGTCGACGAGGGAACAAGGCCCAACTCTTGGAGAGACTTGTCCTCCTCGGTCACGTCGATCGTCTTGCTCGGCAACGGGGTCAGGAGCACCTTGAACGTGTAGGCCGCCTTGCCATCCTCGCACGTCTCGTCGACCCATTTCCTGACGTCCTTGAGTGTATCGTGGCTCGAGAAGCGGTTGCGAATTGTCGAGCCGTCGAACATCCGGACTTGGATGGCACAGTGCTCGCTGAGCTTACCCGCGGACGAGGAAGGTCGATTTGCTGTGGCCGGGGTGGGCTTCTCGGAAGCCGTTGCCGCTGCCCTCCGCTCGGCCTCTGCCTCTGCCTTTTGGGCTTTCCGGGCGGCCTTGTCGGCCTCGATGGCCTTGAGGATCCGCTCCCGCTCCTCGTGCGCTTCACGCTGCTTCTTCCTCAGGGCTGCGACATGCTTGCTCTGCTCATCCAGCTTGTTTGGCACGCTTGGCTCTGCCTCGGCTTTGGCCTTACCCTTCTCGGCTCTTCGCCGGTTCGCCTCCTCTTCCTCCTTCTTCCTCTTCTCTGCAAGCTTTGCGGCCGCTTCAGCAACTCGGGTGTCAGTTGGAGATGGGGGTGTGACTCGGCCTGAGCTGCCAGATGAGGTCTCGTTGTCGCGGCTTGGCTGATTGGTCGAAGCCGCTGGCACGGCCGCGGCTTGAGTAGCCAAGGGTTGGTGGGCTGGTGCAGGTTGTGTGGGCGCAGGTTGTGCTGGCGAAAGCGAGGCTTTCATCCTCCTCATGAACTCATCCTTGGAGACACCGGCAGCAATGTATTCTTTGAGCTCACCACTCCTGCGCTTTGTCAGCTTTTGTGAACTCTAAATTAAATTGAACAACGTACAGACCTGATAATCACAACGGTGGGCTTCTTTGGGATGGGGTAAAGCTGAGCGAGGAACCCCGCCTCCTGTGAACCGTCTTCAAGCCGAAGCGTCACTGCCTGTGTCTGGAGCAATGAACAGATCTAATGGCATTCTCAAAGTCAGAGAAGATGTGCCTGAGAGCCCCGGTCAAGAGGACTCACCTCTTCCTCAGCGAAGAACTCATCCCCCCACTGCTTGCTCTCTGCCTCGCCATCTGTTTGCCGGTTAGCTTGTCTCATGATCGGAGAGTAGAGTAAGATCCTGACCGGTGACAAAGCACACGACAGACTTTGCCTGCTGAAGAGCAGCGGCAATTCCCTCTTGGAGGGAGCCCTGAAAGAAAGCCATCTTCGGCGAGAGCTGTCGTTGGAATCCGGTCACTCCGGTCAATGCTCCCTTGCCCGAGGAAGGCTTCAAGTTTGGAGTGTTGGTGGAGCTGATATGGCTGCTTGGCTGAATCAATCTTTTGATGTTGAGATTCGGGGAGCGGGTTCAAGTGATACAATGTTATGCCAGGTAGGTAGTTGTCGCTTTGTTCGTTCAAGTTGTTAGAAGTTGGCTTGATGGGAGGTCCCCCTCACCGTGACAGCACATGCAAGGGGCACGAAGCCACAGCGGCCACCCCTGCTGATGCGGCACGCTGGCGGGGTGCATTGCAGGGAGCGAAGCGGCGCAAACCGGGGAGCGTCTGGGCCCAAGCTCCATCTTCCCGTTTGACAACCACCAAGGAAGAATCAGGCATTGGTTTCACCAGACTCGACTTCATCATGGCGGCTGAGAGGGTACCCTCGTACTTCCTACGATTATTACAGAGGCCAATTGGTAGGACGGCTACAGATTGGCCACACGTTAACCCAGCGACGCCTCGCCCGGCTCCCCGGCGCCCCATCTCCAGCACCCCACGACGGCCAAAGCAAGCAGCCGACGACCCAGGCTTCACCTCGATCCTCGACAACCCGCCCGAGCTCGTCCGGACAGGCCGCAGGCATGGCCCGGGTCTAATCATACTCGGTAAACGCTCCTTCCCTCCCCCTGACCTGTTCCCCTTAAGCACCACACAAATCACTAACACAGACTGTTCGACCAGCCATCATCCCCATAACCGCCTTCTTTCTCGGCACCTGGCAAGTCAAGCGCCTGCAATGGAAGACCGACCTCATCGCCAAATGCGAAGACCGCCTCGTCCGCCCTCCCCTGCCCCTTCCCTCGCGCGTCGACCCGGACGCCATCGCCGACTTCGACTACCGGCGCGTCTACATGACGGGCCGGTTCCGGCACGACCAGGAGATGCTCGTGGGCCCGCGCATGCGCGACGGCGAGCAGGGCTACATCGTGGTGACGCCGCTCGAGCGGGACGGGGACGAGGGCGCCAAGGTGCTGGTCAATAGGGGTTGGATCTCGAAGCAGCACGCCGACCAGAGCAAGCGGAGCGCCGAGGCGTTGCCGAGGGGGGAGGTGAGGGTGGAGGGGATGCTGAGGCAGCCGTGGAAGAAGAACATGTTTACGCCTGAGAACCGGCCGGATAAGGGCGAGTTTTACTTTCCAGATGTGAAGCAGATGGCGGAGTTGACGGGGAGCCAGCCGGTTTGGGTTGAGCAGACTATGGGTGGGTTTATTCCGTGGCCTCGACACGGTTATCATTCATTGCTTTGAGGCGGACTGCTAACGTTCTGCTTCAGACCCTGACTATTTCCAGCTCCTGGCATACCAGAATAAAGGCATCCCCATCGGGCGGCCGGCAGAGGTAAACCTGCGCAACAACCATGCGCAGTATATCTTCACCTGGTAAGTTCCAGCACCCCTGTCTAGCGTGACGCCGCCAGTCTGGGCGTCCGGAGACTTTGGCAATGACCTCAGCTGACTGGTTGCTTCAGGTACGGCCTCGCCGTCGCCACCTCCATCATGTTCTACTTGGTGGTCAGGAAGCCGCCATCCGACGTCACACGGCGTGTTCGCATGAATAAACATTGGTAATGATGCTCAGCCGGTTCTTCTGTGAACCTCAGGTGACATCTTCATCGTCCGCACCACCTTTTGCCTTGCGACGCTTCTTCGGAACGACAGGGGGCGGCATGCGCAACTCTTGCAGCAACTCCCGGGGGAGGTGGCGTTGCGCCAGAGCAAACGGCGTGGTATTAGGGTTGATCTGACGCTGTCTGCAAGAAAGTCAGCCGTGTATATCTTGTTTGAGATACCCAGCCATAGATTGTACCATACCTCTTCATCAGAGTGAGCACATCGCTCTCGTCGATGGTTTTGCGGCCGGCATGCTTGGCGTAGGCCTGGAGGTCGTCGCCCAGCTGCTCGAAGAACCAGTCGGAAGCCTGCATGATGGCTTTCATGGCATCTGGTGTAATCTTTCCCTTCGCGCCGCTCGCCTTGGCGAAGTTTTGTGCTAGCCGTTTCACCACGGCCGGCGGAAGTGACGGATATTCGATGCCGTGTTTGGACACCCTGATGGTCTTCTTTGTTGTTGGCCCAAGTACCTGAGCCCTCCTGATGTTGATAGTTTGGGCTCCTGTCTCCTCAATCCTGCTCTCCTGAGGCTCTTCATCCGGCTCATCTTCCAGCGCCGGAACATCTCCGAGCAAATCGTCGTCGTCAAAATCGTCACTCCTCTGGTCAACGAGTGGCAGATAGTCGTCGACCATCGGCTCGTCATCTGCCACCGGCGGCCGATTGGGCGATTCCTCGACCTGGGGCGCGATGACAAAGGTACTCTCGTTAATGTCCCCGACAGGCACCTCGATGCCAAAATCGCTTTCCCGGCCCAGCTCGCGCCGATCGCCGTCCGAATCAAGTCTACGGTCAAGTTAGTATCTCTTGTATCGCATTCTGATCAGCCAGCATTACCGTTCGGGTGATGGCAACTCCTCAACTCCCATCGTGAAGTTTCCCTCGTCCAACACAGCGGTCGGCGGGAAGAACCCCGAATCGACCCCGATATCCTCACTGTGAAGCATATCGTTCACGTTGAAGTAATCGCTCATGCGCACGCTTGACATGGAAATGCGACCACCAGGCTGCTCGCTAATCGCTCTCCGCGGCATCTCGATGGACTGCATGGTGAAGTTGTCGTCGTCAATCACGACCGAGTGATGGGGCTGGAGATCGTCGCTATCGTCGTCCTCCTCATCAATAGGGAGCGAGAGCCGCGGCCGCTTCGGAAGCTCCGCCTCATCGTCGTCGTCGTCGACACTGATCGCCCCCAGCGTCGGGTCGTTGGCCGCGCCATCGGAACCGGGCGTCTTTGCTTCGCCGCCCTCGGGCGAGGACGAGGATGTGGTGATCACCTCGGTGTTGCGCGCCAGTACCCGTCCTAGTGAGAGCAGGAAGTCGCGGGGCGAGTCGCGCACCTCGCGCA
Source organism: Chaetomiaceae sp. PF1801 (assembly GCA_023628475.1). Classification (NCBI taxonomy): domain Eukaryota; kingdom Fungi; phylum Ascomycota; class Sordariomycetes; order Sordariales; family Chaetomiaceae; species Chaetomiaceae sp. PF1801. The sequence continues at coordinate 362,994 of JAMAKQ010000002.1, forward strand.
GGCTCTTGCGCCGGGCGCGGTGCGGCGTGAAGATGGCTGCCCGGCGCGAGTCGATGGCCCGGAAGGCGGCGCGAGCATGAGGTGTCGCGGTCGGGGGCGCTATCTTTCTTCCTGATGCTGAGAGCCCCTGCGGGCGCGGCAGGCCCCGGGCTTGACTGCCGGGCGTCCTGAGTACTGATTGTCGGGTGATGGAGGCCAGTGGCTCTGCGCTCGAGGCCCGTCTTGTCGGCGTTGCGGCCGGCGGCCGGCTTTCGCGGGCCATCTTTGGCAACAGGTAGTCGACAACGCCGTGTAATTTCCTTTCGCATCTAAGTCAATATCGCGAATACGGTCTCCTGGATAGCTTCGATGTTTTCATGGTTGATGCGAAGTTGGTTTTGATACTTTTGAAAGTACACAGTGGAACGCGCCTTCAAGGTTCCCGCGCGTCACACTTGCAGATTTCCCGATTGGGATGAGCTTCAGCTGAGGTGGGGCTTCCTCGGCTAGATAAGAGATAAGGCTAGCTCTCCCCCCACTCTTCGCTGAAACCACCAACCTCCCAACATCCTCAGATTTTGGCTTCTGGCTGATGGGGATGCACGAGGCTCGGGCTTGAATCTTGCAGGCTCTTTCACTGACACGTTTCTGGTGTATTTAAAAACCCCTCATACCTCCGCCCTCAGGTTCCAGGAGGGCAGACCCGTTCGAGCTTCAACCCGACAGCAGCTAAACCACAGGGTTGGTCAATGTCTTGTCTCTTGGTTGGATCAAGCCAGTTCGATATCTGTCTGACATCTCGTCAGCCGGCATGTGGCAAAAGTGACGGCGCGCTGAGATGGCCGCTCGCCCGTTTATTATCTAATTTGCCAACTGGGGGGGTTGGATCCGTGCCGGACGCCTCAAGGACTTGTCGCAGGCTTGATGGCACAGGCAAATCAGAAGCGGTGATGTTTTTGCCATTATCCGGTGCTGAGCCGTCTCCCTTTTCCAAGGTTACATAACCGGGACATCGTGGTTACAGGCATGCCCTGAGTGTAACAACGTTGAGATCCGAGTTCCTTGGGGTCAAATCCTCACAGGGCAAGTTTCAATACAAGTTGTCTGGATATCGGGATATCGAATCCCGGAGACGGTCGGCCACAACAGAGCACTGTAAAGTACAAAAAACCACCTTGGTCCATGGCTGGACGCTTTCCGCAAAGAATTATTGGTCAAGAAGCGGTCACGACGCTTCAGATACACGCCACCTGAAATCCTTAGGATTTTCCGGTTGGATGTCGTCTCATTCCGAGAACACACCTGCCACCGCTCCTGGCCTTGTCCCTACCTCGAGTCGTAGAATTCCAGGAACTCAATGCTGGGGTACAATGACATTGCACTTGTGTTACCACGGCTTAGTCTTTACGAGCTCGTCTTGGACAAGGTCGCGACCCGCGCATCTGGGTTGGGTGAAGCAGGTTCTCACCCTGAGGGCCTGCGGGCCGGACACCAACTCGGACCACATCCAGGTCATCTCTCTCAGCTCCCTTCCCAGCGACCACGAGTTTATCACCAGCGGCTTGTTTTGCCTTAAATAACAGCCTGGACAGGCTTTCCAAGCTCCCGTATAGACACCACTTGGACCGGTTAGCCAGAACCATCTCAAACCTTTGCCGTGCAAGGCTCCGGGAGTGCTCGGCCCGCCCGAAGCACGTTTCAACGTTTCGAAGCACAGATCCACCGTTCCTGGCGTGTGAGCTTGCCTCAGAGTTCGCAAACTGGATTGAAAGCTGACATAAGACACAACTGTCTGTATTTCAGGTGGCGCTCAACAAGACACTTACAACTACGGCCGCCGGGACATACCGAGTCCAGACGAGCACAGGTGAGTTCGCCCTTCAGAAATCAGAACCTCCATTTGCCTTTCAACTCGACCCTTCGACAGGGGTGCGGTGGAGCTGCTCCCGGACGCAGATCACGGAGCCGTGTTCGGCAGCCCTGTGTGGTTGAACCGGTTCGCTTCGCGTGCCAGTCCTGCCTGTCTGGCGACTATCGCCCATCCGTTTCTCCCAATCACCTCAACCCCCCTGAAGCAGTTGACGCCGAAAAAGTGTCAGAGGCAAACCCCTTGCGCCCACCTTCTCGCCAAAAGCAGGGACAGTGGCCGCCAAGACCGACGGCGCACCGTGCGAGGACTGAGCATCGAGCCCCACTCCACCTTTACCCCCGCCCTGCATCGAAAGCATGCCGCTTGCTGCTGGCGGCGCGCCACTTGGGTGCCCTGAACCATAGGCCGAGTGGGCCGGCCAGCCGCCGACAGGTGCTGCCACACAGTGCTGGGTTTCCCATCTTCGAATCAATGGAACGTCCTGACCTGGAGTTGCCCAGGTCGCAGTCCGTTCGCCTGACGCCCGGCCTTCACTGCGCCGGACCGCTGTTTCCCACCCACCACCTGAATTTGCTTCAGTTTCTTGTCCCTGCAGCCGGCACTCAGATCTTCTGTTTTTGCGTCCAAAAAGTCTTCTTCTGACTCTTTTGCGTGCAGCTTGCATCCCGTCTCGCCGTCCTGAGGACCCAAGAAAGTCGATTTTCGCAGGCAGCTAGAGCATCGAAGCGCGGGCCAATCTTGCAGGGCAATTCTCCCGCGCTTTCTCCTCCTCCCACTCTCCCACCGCTGGTCGATAAACGCCCCCTAAAACCAACGGCCATCGCCCTCCGACTGCTGGTTGCCCGGTCGAGAGCTGCGACGCAGGTCCTACTCTTGCTTCACCAACACAACTTTCCACAAAAACCATGGCTACCCCCCAATCGATCAAGGTAACGCCCCGCCGCCTTTCCACATCGCCAGTGCTTGTCTGCACGTTCGCTATCGACCTGGTTGAGAAAGCCAAGCTAACCACCATCCCGCTTCATAGTGCGTTGTCACAGGTGACGGTGCTGTCGGCAAGGTACGGACATGATCATCCACAACCCCTCTTAGAGCTCTCTCGTGCTGACAGCCCGCTCCAGACATGCCTGCTCATCTCGTACACAACAAACGCCTTCCCCGGCGAATACATTCCCACAGTGTTGGTGCACCACCGCAGCGCAGCGAATAACGGCATATCTAACTCGTTGACACCAGGTTCGACAACTACTCGGCGAGTGTGCAGGTTGACGGCAAGCCCATCAGCCTGGGACTCTGGGATACTGCAGGACAAGAAGACTACGACAGACTCCGGCCGCTTTCATACCCTCAGACCGACGTCTTCCTGATCTGCTTCTCGCTCGTCAGCCCCGCCTCGTATGACAATGTTACGGCGAAGGTTCGTGACGAATCCCCAGGCGGCGACAACAAAGAGCCCATATTGGTGCAGCCGCTGACTGTCTGCCTCAGTGGTACCCAGAAATTTCCCACCATGCGCCCGATGTCCCGATCGTCCTCGTCGGCACGAAGCTTGACAAGCGCGACCCCAACGAGCCGAAGGGGCCAAACGGCATGGGCCCCATCACCTACGAACAGGGGCTGGAGTGCGCCAGGAAGATCAAGGCCTACAAATACGTCGAGTGCTCGGCCCTGACACAGATGAACCTCAAGGCTGTCTTTGACAGCGCCATCAGGTGAGTGATGGACCGTCTTTCCAGTCCTAGCTGGAATACTGACGCGGTTACTCCCAGGGCTGTGATAGCGCCCAAGCCAGCCGAGACCGCGCCGAAGAAGAAGGGCAAGTGCACGATTCTGTGATACCTCTTCGGCCTTACGGAACCTCTCGACCTACTCGACGAACTCGAAAGAAACGATCACGTAATGCACAGCACAGCACCCACACTATACCCCAACAAGACACGTCTGCTTCTCGCCCTACAACGCCCTGCCCCGAGGCTCTTTTGGATTGGCGTTTGGTACTATGCCTTCTCTCATAGTAGACGACACATGGGCGGGGGTAGTCCTGCGCAAGCCTCATGAACCCACTTCCAGAGGCAGCCGTTGGTTCGCGGGCTTGGTTTTGCACAGGGGAAACATACGCATGGGATTTGAATCCCCCCTAATGGCTCGCAACTCGGCCGTTTTTGAACGCCTTTCTAGCGGCGCGGAGCTGGCTCTGGGGTGCTAATGTTCTCACCCTTGCATGGTCGTCTACTATTCTCTGACGGCGCAGCGGCAACTTGTCTTTTCAGCTTCCTATTTTCGTTTTCTGCTTTCTTCCCTGCTGGTAGCTGCGAGCGAATCTTTGGAGCCAGGGACCAGTGGATATCAGAGGGAGGAATATGACGATTACACGGTTGAATGCGAAAGACTTTGCTTTTTCCTGATCATGGACATTTCTTGTCTTCCCAGTGAGTGACCTTGCATGGTAAACAAAAAAGAGTCTATCCATCGACAGAATGTGGGTATCTTTTTGCGTAACGGCACTGAGCATGAGCCGTGCAGATGTCGGCCACTCCTCAACCATCCGTCCCTTCTCCCTCTGTGTGTGACGTTCTCAGCTACTTCCTGCCATACGGAACCCGCCCCCTCCTGCTCGGGTGTATCGCCTCCTCGTCGCGCTCCTCCTGCGTCTTGGTCCCCTTCTCCTGCTTGGCCTTCTCCTCCCTCTGCATCCGGTTCGCCCGCTCCTCGTTGAGCTTGGCGTTCTTTTGCTTGATCTTGTCCTGCCGCGCGGCCGTCTTGCCGCCTCCGCCTGCACTATATTCAATTGCAAGTCAGCGCCTTGTGCTATCCAGATTTAAAAGGGAAAGGGAGAGGTAGAGTAAAACAAACGCACGTCAGCTCAACATTGATCCTCCTCGCAGCCGACTTGCCGTCGTCGAACTCGGTGTGGTGGAATTTTTCCAGGCACGTCTTCATGTGGTCGTACCGGCCGAACTCGACGAAGGCGATGCCCCGCGACTTGGACGGGTCATCGCGCTGCGTGAGGAGGCGCACCGACGTCGGTTGGAGCGTGGAGAAGTGCGCGCGCACGTCGTCGGCGGTGGCTGTAAAGGGGAGGTTGCCGACGAAGCAGATGAAGCGGGTTGGTTTGCCGTTCCTGGTGCCGTTGGTGGTGGGTTCTTCGGCGGCGGCTATTGTTGTGGTTGGCTCGGCGTCAGGCTCGGACTCGGCAGTCTTGGTTTTCTTGTCCTTGCTCCTCTTCTTCTTTTTGCTCTTCTTGTCGGCGCTGGCGTCGCCGTTGGCTGGTTCCTCGGTCTGCGGTTCGGGCTTGGAAGGGGCAGCTGGCGCCGGCTCGTCAGCCTCGGCGGCGGTCTCTACATCCTCGCTCTTGCGCTTCTTGTCCTTCTTTGCCTTCTTTTCCTTCTTTGATTTGGGGACGTCCTCGGTCGCGGCAGCCTCGGGCTTGGCCTCCTTCACCTTGGAACCCTTCTTGGTGACTTTGGCCTCGCCGTTGCTGTCGAGCTTGCTCTTCTTGAGGACTGGCTTGGCGTCGTGGTTCTCGGCGACATCCTCGTCGGTTCGTTCTCTCTTCTTGGAAGAATTTGCCATGGCGAGTTTTTAATCGGATAAATCAGCAAGAGTGCGAGTAAAAATTCGGGTTGTGGAAAAGAATCGGCTTTGGAAAGAGTGACAGCCCAGCCAAGCGAACTCCCTCCCGATACGGGTCTCGACTTTTTTCTGCCGGTTCCTCAAGGCGGGGAGCGCTTGGCGAGACCCGAAGCGGCAGGCTTTGGTGGGGCACCTCCTGCAGGATGCGGCCCGTTCTGCGACCGCCTCACAGCGTGGATCCTGTGTTCACTGACCACGGATCGAGCCGAAACAGACTCCAGCAGTGGAACTTGAGCGGGAACTGTTGTCCGCCCCCACAGTCTGCTTGCGCTGGCCGTTGTGTTCTGTTTCCGACGTCATTCCGAGCTTGTCCTGCATGTGCTTGCAGTTGTACGGCGTATCCCGTATGCAAGGCGGATCCACGGACCTGGATGATCATCCTCAAATCGGTATAGGTAGGTGCATAGGTACAAGTTACAATCTTAGATGACTCGATGTACCAACAGCCGGAGACGAGAATGCTCAAGAACGCCCTTACAAAACTGGCTGCTCGACGTTGTTCAGTCTCAAGGGCGACTCGTCCCGCGGGTGCCAGCCACCGCCGTGGACTACCTTCCGGAGAGAAACGACAGAAATAGCACTGTCCTACCTTCTTGAATCTACCCTGTTCTGGGATACGAGGCCCCCCAACGCCTTGTGCACCCCTTCTCGGGTGTTGGATCAAGCTGTACACTGCCGTACCTTAACCTTATGCGGTGCCACGTTCACGAATGTCGATTCCTCACTACCCTGTGTACAACCCACCGCTCTCGCGGCGACGAAGAGCAACACATGGCACATTGACCAGGGTCGTGATTCACCTGCGAATGTCAAGTCGAGGATGTCCTCCGGGGAAAAGAAAATAATCATACTTCTTGGTATCCAATGCTAAGGAATGTGGGGTATTGAGGGTATTCAGGAAAGAAAAGGAAAAGAAACGAGCAGGAAGCCCACCCAAAGAAGGAAAAGGAGTGTCGGGATCACACTCGGTTGGTGTCCCAATGCCGAGGAAAACTCAACCAACCCTCCCAGCCGCTGATAACCCATAACGCCTGGTGCATTGTTCCCACCCGAGCAATAGCACTGTTTTCGTCTCCGCAGTTGTACAATCCTTCACTCAGGGACTCGGTCTTGGTTAAACCTGTGCCGTCTTGACGGTCTCTTCCTCCTCGTACGACGGGGGCAGGTCCTGGTCCTCCATCAGACCCGACTTCTCGTCCTCGACAGCGGCCTCCTTGGGAGCAGCCTTGTGGTGACGACCATGAGAGTGACGACGGCGATGGCCGCTGCGGCGGCGGAAGACGGCGCGCCAGAGCGTGACAATGACAGTGCCGACGGCCATGCCGATCCTGAGTCGATGTTAGTCTAGAACGCCCAAGCACAAAGAACGAGTGGAAAAATAACTTACAAGCTAACGCTCACACCGGCAACAATGCCGATAAGCACCGGAAGCAGGATGTGCGAGCCAATATGCTTGAACAGCTTGCCCCAGCGGTGCTCCTTGTACGGGGCCGACCACGGGGAGTGGGGGGGATGGTGGGGGTGATGATACTCAACTTCGCCAGCAACGGCCGGCTTCATGCCATGGCAGCCGAAGCCCTTGAAACCCTTGAGCTTCTCCCGCGCATTGGCAATCCACCTGCACAGCGCGGTCTTGCACTTCTGGGCTCCGCCCTCTGGCAGCTCCACCAGCTGCTTAGGCTCGCTCTTCTCGATCTGAGACATGAGCAGCCGGCCTTGGCCATCCTGGATGAGCTTGACCTTGACGTTGGGGATGCCCTCGATGAAGGTGACGCCGAGTTCGATGATCTGCAGCTCAATCTCGACGAGCTCGAAGTGGCCGTCGGCGTCCGGGGTGGGAGTGCCCACGCGCGCGGCGAAACCCAGCCGCTGTGGCAGCGGCTCGATCCGATGGGGGCGCTTGTGATGCTTGCGTTCGTCGCGATCGTGCTCCCGGTGATGCTTCTTCTTCTCCTCCTCCTCCTTCCGCTCGATGATCTGTGGCGCCATCAGGGTCTCGCGCGACGGATGCGCGGTAGGGTACAACTCGAAGCCGTTGACGAGGAGGCGGTCATGGTCGGGTTGATGGTCGATGGAGAAGGTCAACTCGAGATGGCTCGGGGGGGCGTGCTTGAGCCTGTAGAGCCTGCCATGTTTTCCCTTCGCCAGGAGGGGGCAGTCGGGGCATTCGACGTTCACGACCTGGCTCTCGGCGACCTGGGCGCTGACGTCCCCGATGGTGTTGGCAACCTGGATATCGGCGTCGCTGACTTCGGGAGGGACGAGGAATGCTTGGGCGGCTGGGACGGCGAGAAGGCTCGCCGCCGCAACCGTGAGTTGCTTCAGCAGCATTGTGCTGTGCTTGGTTTCGGAGTGGTGTTCGCAAGGAAAGAGTCAATCGGTAAAGCGTCGGTCGGTTGTTGCGTCTGGAAAAAAAGAAAAGAAAAAGAGATGCTGTGTACTGTCTGGTCTGGTAAGTAGTTGGAAGGTCAGAGATAGGAATGGAATGGGGAAGTGGTGTGGTCTTTGTTGTTGAGGTCCGGCCGTGCCGAAGCAAGCTCTCGACAGGGAGACCCGGGAGCGCTTGGTGTAGGTACGTAATGGAGCCTCAGGCAGAAATATTACCCCACTTCCTCCGGCCAAGGACCCACCAACCCGGCACTGTTCGGTTTCCAAACAGCATCCCAAACCGCCAACACGTTTCGATCCAAAAGCGATAACATGAACCATAACACATACATGATTTCCTCCGAAGTCAATGCGAGCATCTACCAACGTCATAGCCTCCCCGTTGGTATGAAATTGGCCATAGTGTATCTTTCCATTTTTTGCATCGATTGAGCGAGCCATTTACCCATCGTCACTGTCACCGGCCCGCCCGTCGGAAACACCTCAATTCAGACATGGGTCGTGGCCGCGGCCAGCGTCCCCTTGTCTCGGACTCTTGACGTATCACCGAGTCCGAACAAGACGACGCCCCTCGCGCAGACTTTTGCTGGAATTGAATTCCAGGTACAGTTGTCCATGGACAACAATTGGCAGAAGAAATTGAATGGAGGGGAGCAATGAAGGCAAAGCAGGTCCTAGCTCTGAGTGAAATCCGTCCCCATGTGCCTTCGGCAGGAAGCATTGTTCAGATACAACAAAGCGCATGCCAATTATGTCTGAATTCTGCGGAAGAGATATTATCTACACATCAGGCCGGGCCATCTGAGCGCCAACTCCATCTCTCCGTTATAACATCCATTTCCCCTCGTGTATCTTCTTCCCTCCCATTGTGATACGACCAGACCCAAACCTGAAGGGAAGAACGCCCGGCGCCTTGCGCTTCGGTAGACAGTGATAATGGTACAACAAAACAAAAAACAGGGTATGTCGCACGAAAATAGTCGCACCTCCAGTGGGAGTCTCTCTTCCTTTCCCAACAAGGATGTGTATCAATTCCAACAACTCGTAACCCTCGTCCAAGACTCATGGTGCATTCACCATCAGTCATATCCAAAATCCCCATCCATCCCTTCGCATCCTGTGCAGATAAAATCAAAACAACAACCGTGACCGCCTTCGCCTTTCCTCAGTCATCGATCCATCGCCCCCAACGCCGGCAGCCCTCCTGCTTATCCCAGAAACCCTCCCAACCTTCCCAATACTCCCGCCCATATCAACCACAAAATCAACCAAATCAACCGACCTCCCACCGCCCACCGTCACATTCCTTGCCGCCTCAACACTAACACCCCCACCAGTCGACGTCCACGAAGACGAACCAGTTGGCGTTGCCGACCCAAAAACCTTCTGCAGCGCCATCTGCGCCCCCTCAGCACCCGTCAAACTATCCTCCTGCAAGATAAACAGCACCGCGACCCGCGCAAAATCAAGCACATCCTCCGACACGGCAAACGTCGATGTCGGCATGGCAGAGGACATGGTCATGGTGGTCGTGACCGAGCTCGTGGCCGTCGGGGCGCGCGTCGGTGACGAGGAGGATTGCCGGCCGACGGATATGGTTGTCGCGAAGTTCGAGGTAAAGTCCGTGCTGAATGCCGTTCCGGCTCCGGCAGGTATTGTGGGTACCGGCCCGCTGAGGGTGAAGGTTGTCAGGGGCGCGATGACGACGGTGATGGTTGTGAAGAGCACGCCGTCGACAATGGCGGCGTTGACGGCGTCCGGGACGTCCGCTGCTGCTGCTGCGGCGGCTGCTTGGGATAGGCGTGTGGCGTGGCCGTCAAAGGTTACGAGGGCGTTTTGAGCCGAGCAGCTTAGGTTTCCGCTGGAGAATTTCGAGAGAACGCCGTTGGCGGTGAGGGGGATGGAGAAGTTGGTCTGGGCCTGCTGGATCAGGCGCGGGATGGCGTCGCCCACGGTGACGTTGCCAGCGTTGCTGCCCAAGGGGAGCGTCGTGCAACCCGTGTCGGCCACCGCGGTGCAGTCGGCGCCCGTGAATCCGGTTGCGCAGGTGCAGGAGCACACCCCCTGGTTGACCACGTTGGTGCCGCCGTTGGCGCAGGTAAGTTGCTGACGGCATCGCTGGAGGTCCTGCTGTGCTTGGTTGTTGTTGTTGTTCTTGCGGACGACGAAAAACTCCACCGGAATCACCACCGCCGCGGCGATCAAGATTAGGACGATGATCATGACCAGGATAAAGGCCCACATGGGCAGACCGCAACACCTGCGGCGTCGGGACCTCGGATCGGGCTGCTGCGAGTCGCTATTCGGGACGGCCTCCTGCGAGGTGCTGAGGGTGCGATTAAAATTATAAGGGAGAGGCCACGATTGGACCTGGTCTCGGATGCTGTCCCGGATGCTGCGGCGATTCTGGGCTGGTGCCAGGTGCGCTGGGGGAGGAAACGCAGCCAGCATGTCGGAAAGACCTGATCGGTGCTTCTCGTCGTTCAGTGCCGGGTCGGAAAAGTCGTCGAGATCGTCGAACCGGCTGGCTGGCCTCCGCCCTTTCTCCAAACTCGCCGCCAGTCTAGTTGCGCGCCGGATGAGATCGGGTAGGCTCGTCAGACTCCCCCTGGCCTCGGCCTTCCGCACGGCGTCGATATCCAGGCGTGGCGGCCGCCGGATCGCAGAAAAGCGACTGTAGGTGGGAGCCACAGCTGCAGCAGCGGCTGGGTTCGGCGAGGGTGTGCTACGCTGTGATGAGTTTGACGGAGCGCCGGAACTCGCCGAGGAATAGGCGTTGAGCATGGTATCCGGTGTCACGGACGAACCGACGGGTGGCCTCGCTACCGCCGGAAGCGTGCCGGAGGAGCTCGAGTGTTGCACGTAAGGTGTCGCATCTTCAACCTGTCCCTGGATAGGCTGCGGTCCTGGGCGCTGGTCTCGCTCTGCCCCATCAAGTCCCCTGGAAGGAGCCGAGCTCACGAGCGTGGGCTTCGCCCTCTTCCCAATGCTCGCATTCCGTACCAACCGGCTCTCTTCGGCATCATCTTCCCCATAAACCGACTCCTCCGCAATCGCTTCGCCATAAACAGGATCGGGGTAATCCGGGCTCGGCCCTGGCGACGAGGGCGAGCCCCAATTCTCAGGCATGGCCGCACTGGATGCGTATGACGCGTGGGATCGCGAACGGGGGCTTTCCTCAGGGATCGGAGAGACAAAGGAGGCGTTGGAATAAAAGGACGATGCGCCCCGCCTGGCCGATGGCGGCGGCCCCAAAGTGACACTTCTTCGTGGTGGCCCTGAGGGCACTTGTATTGGAAGAGGAAAGTCGGAAAGTGACGCAACAGACGACAGAGTGGATGGTCGCGACACGGCCGAAGGGGTTTCGGGCACTACCAGCGACTCCTGGCCGGCAGACTCCCTCCCGGATCGTGGCTGGTACTGAAAAACGGGCGTGTGGTCCTGCACCTTGGACGCATCCAAAATCGAAGGTACCTGGCTCGGCCGAGGCGGTCGCTGGGGCGCCGGACGCTCGGGAGAAGGCTGATACGGCTCGCCGTCGACGGGCGCTGGCGCGGCGATGGGCCCCGGTAATGGCCATTGTGGCGCCGGACTGGGCCGCGAAATGGGCACGCCTCGAGGTACTCCGGCAGCCGGCTGACGAGGTGCGGACGGCCGGGCTATTTGCGGTTCATCGGGTGGGATGGCGCTCCTCGGCAGGCCGGCGGCGGCGCGCTCTCTCGCCCTTTTGACGGATCCCGGCTCTAGTCGATCCATATTTCTCCCATCTTGAGGATTCATTTAGTCGAAGCCCCTTGCACCACCACCACACATGCGAAACCACCTGAGCGCCCCCTTTTCCTGTCGAGCTCGTTGATGTCCTCCTCTTGTCTCTTCACAGCCGGGAGACATATGCGGGTTCCAACAAGGCGAATCGTATCCACCAAGCTGTGGCAGGAGAATCGAAGGCGGGGAAAGTATGCTGAGCTGCTCGGGGGCTCGAGGCCGTGTTATTGAATGTCCAAAGTGTCCACGCAACAGTGACGTGTTAGGCGGCAAACGGCGTCGGCCAGGTCCAAATCAAGGCCGTGCAACGGGTTCGGTGTAAGTACCCGTGGCAAACAACGAGCGAACGCAATCTATGCCAATTGAAGTGAAGTAACGAAGGGAAACCAGCGTGTAACGCAGCGGCGCCAGCCTGGGCCGGGACAAACGCGAAAAAGAATGACTTTGTGTTGTGGCAAGCCAATGACCTTCGACCGCGCGAGGGCAGGGCACAAGGACGACGCAGTCTGTCCTCCAGCTGTGGGAGATGGTCAGCCAGCCATGCCTTGCGAACAAAACAGAAACAGTGGCGACGGGAAAAGAAAGCGCCGCCTTCGGGGGAGAACAAGTGTCTGTGCAACACTGCGCCCCCAAAGCCAGATTTGCCCGATCAGGATGAGCCGACGACTCGCTGCTGAGAGCGGGAGGGTGGCTTCACTTCACCCGCGACCACAGCCATGCGAGATGGTACCCCTAAACAGCCGGCCGGGTCAACGAAAAGGGGTGGGGAGGGTAGCATCACATCCATCACCAGGAACGCTCTGCGTCTCGATGATTCGACGTGCACCCCCTGTCGTCGAATGTTACAGATTCGTTGCTGCTTTTTTTTCTGGCTGTTCCTGTCCCTCCCAAGACCAGCTTGCAGCGTGTGCGAAATCATCCAAACATTGGGACTTCTTCTCTCCGCTTGATGATTTAAAACACCTGTTCGTCCAAGCAGCCTCGTGGGACCCAGTCGAGAGGGAACGGATAGGCGGCGGCAGGACGGGTCGCAGGCTGCAGTCGGGGGGCGGGCGGTGCCGGCACTGGGGCCGAGGAGAAGGGGGGGGAGACTGAAATTGAGCACGTACGAGAAAATGGGGGTTCCTGTTTCAGGTTGGCGGAACAGGAAGGCTCTTGCGAAGCCGACAGTCGTTCGCGTCTGAAGGCTGGAGGGTGATCAAGAGAAAATCAAGCAGCCGATCGCAAGACTTCGCGGGACCAGACGACGGATGCTGTGGTTCGCGGCAGTGAAGGGCTTGGTGATGAGTGGTTCGCGATTGACGATGGCGTTGAGAGAAGTCGCATGAACGTAGCACCCAGGACAGTGGCTCAGGTGGACAGCAGCGCCAGCGATACGGATCAAAAAAGCAAGCAGCAAGACTGCAAAAATAAAGTAGCGAAGGAGAATGGAACTGAAGGAACGAAAGTGAGGGGTGAATGTCGTCAACACCACGCGATCGAGAGAGTTGCGCCGTGTGAGTTCAGACGACCACGCCCGGAGATGCTCTCAGGATCAACGGGGGAGTCAGAAGAGAAGGACAAGAGAAGTCGCAGATGTGATGTGATTCCGGCCCACCAGCCTCCGGCGGAGCAAGCATCCACATCCCGCCTCAGCTTGACGGGGAAAATGAAGCGTGATGAGCAAGGGGTGAACGCACCCTGTCCACGGGTGGATAACACGCTACGCTAGCCCGGGCGGGCGCTCAGGTACGACGAACCCATCGCAACACGGGCCCGGACCTGCAGCTGGGCAACCCGGGGATACCTACCTTAAATGCGTAATAAACGTTGCGACGCAGTTGACTGGCCGTGACGAAACCGAGCTCATCATTGACGGTTGCACCGAAGCTCGCAAAATAGAAGCGGATGTGTAACCTGTATACGGCACGACGCTCCTCGATAGAAAAGAAGAGAACAATGTACGGATACCTGATGTTTCCATGGGTCCGAGGCACCGGCCTCCTGCACCTTGTCGGAGGCACTGCCCGAAACCGCCATGGCGAACCTGAGCAATGGGGACAAAGTGCAGCGTCCGTGCGAGGCGGAGTGACACTTTTTCTCCGTTTGAGCCCACCAGATGACGAACATAGAGAATCGTTCAAATCGTAGTGGTGACCCGAAGAACCGAAAACACTCTTCAAGAGTTTACCGGGAGAAGTCGATCACTGACCACAGGGAAAAGGGACGGAAGCAGTCATTCAGGAACCTGGCCTGAGGCTGCAGACGCAGATGAGAGGGGGTGAACTCCGCAGTCAAATCGGAAACACTGGCGAGGTTCACTTGCAGGACCCACAATCCCCGAAAGCGAGGGGTGGGGCCGGCCGGTCCTGTGGAGTCAAGGCCCGCATTCCACGAACACCGGGGGCCTTTCTTTGTCTTGTTGCGGACACCACGTGTCGGATACGGAGAAGTTCGAGATACCCAACACAGTAGCGGTACCAAGAGAGACAGAAATAGATCTGGATCGGCGATATCCCGCTTTTCTGTCATGGTTTCTCGGATACTTGCACCGAGACAGTCAGCCCTGGCCGTTCCACAGCCTCCGCCATTCAACACTTAGGTTCAGAACCTAGAAAGCCAAGCAAGCCCTCCTCACCAAAGAAACATGTCAGGAAGCGAAGTGGGATGTTCCATATCTCTTGGAGGGAGTAGCAAGTACCCAAGAGGAGGTGTAAAATTACCGGACTTCCACCCTCCCAGCCGAAAGAGCAATCACAACACCATCGCCGGACCCAATATCGACAGATAGACCGGTGTTCTTTAGGGATAATGTCTGTCGCACAGCTAGGGCCCGGGGTGCCTATTTGAAAGTGCAAGCACCCCTCTCTCCTTGGGAAGATAATAGGTAGCTGCTCGGTGCCAGCAGTGATGCGGCGAAGGCGGCGGGTTGTGAAAGGTAAACCTCTTAAATGGGGCTTCTTGCGAACGATATGATGATTAGGGAGTTGACCCGGTATGTCAGCCACTCGTTTTTGGCGGTGTCACCTGGGAATTCCGAGAACGGGATCCGGGAATGGTTTGGTGAGTCTCGGTATCGCGGCGAAGTGGCCAGAAAGATAATGTACGGCACTGCCAAAAGGGGCTCGCCTCAACGGCAAAGGCATGTCAATATAGAGGGGTAAAGCGTTAGAACTTATACAACCCAAAAAAAAATGCCTCAGCCCCAAGGCTCGTATCCGTCATGACGGGCATGTCCATAGCTCATTCGTCCTTCATAGCTCATGTCTGGTTCATCCGGCCGACAGAGGGACCTTTTGGAACGCGACAGGTGGAAAAGAGAGGCCTTCATAGGATGGTGCACTTCTCTTTCCGTTTCTTTTTGCGCCGTCTCTTGGCGGCTGGGCCGTCTGCCCGCTGAGGATAAGGGTCATCGCGCCCGTCGTCGGGCGCGTCGTCTCGCCGTAGCAATTGCCGGCAGAGGTCAATGAAGGCCTCGTCGACGTTGGCTGAGGGGTAGGTTAGCAAGGAGAACCGACAGGCAGCATGCACGCCACTTACTCCGTGTCCTGGCGCTGGCCTCGTAGTAAGGCGCGTTCCACCGTTGTGAGAGGGAGAAGGCCTTGACACGATCCACGGCCCGCTGATCCTCCAGGTCGGCCTTGTTCCCGACAATGACTATTGGGATGTCCTCGTCGTCCTTGATGCGAACGATATCATCTCGGAGCATCTCGAGTTCCTCAAACGAGGCTTTTGAGGCGATGCTGAACACCAAGAGGAAGCCCTGTCCGGTTTTCATGTAGAGATCTCGCATGGCAACTGAAGGTTGTTAGCGATGAACACGAGAACCTGATGTACTCAGGCAACACCTACCGAACTGCTCCGTGCCAGCTGTATCGAGACTGGGCCAATGTCAGCGAGAGGGACTAGACTAAAGCCAATGGTATGATTGTGAGCTCACATCTCCAGCACTACTTGACGGCCCTATGTCCAGCAATGTCAGTCAGATAATCCAAGACGTGCCGGGCTCAGAAGACAAAACTTACATCGACAGACTTTTGTGTCCTGTACGAATCCTCAATGGTGGGATCGTAGCTCTCAATCCATTCATTGTGGACGAACTGGGCTGTTTACCATCGTCAGCTTCAAAAAGGGGGATGGAAAATGTGGGGGCGGATTGCAGCACGCACCAGTCAGGCAGCTCTTCCCAACACCGCCTTAAGTAAGCAAGGGGCACATGTCAGCTGCATGTGATGCGATGTCTTGGCAGGAGAAAGAGTTTCGCTGTTCGCTGCTCGGAGAGTCGAGGGGGGGCAGACGCACCTGCGCCCAGAACGACCACATTGAATTCCCGGCTGCAGAGTGGTGTGTTAGCCTGCCATGACGCTGTGTGTCTCAAAAAAAGAGGAGGGTAATAGAAGACACTGATAAGAACGATGACGGGAGACATTCAGGGGGGATAGACTCTCGCCCCCAATCTTGGTCCGTGGAGACGAGAGGAAACCTGAAATGGAGAAGAAAGGGGTTACTCACCAAGGTTGGTAACTGTATTTGGATGGCATTGTCTCGCGAGAAACAGCTCACCCGGAAACCGATCGCTGCCCAACGCCTTCGACACTTCGCAGCTGGAGTTCCTTTTCCCGATTTCCACGGGGGTCGTCTCGCAGCGCCAACTCTCCACGGAACACCGAAATGGCGGATGCGGAGTCCACCAGGGCCAGAAATCTCTACATACAGAGAGAAATCCACCAGCGACGACGAGGACCTTTGGGATGGGTGTGGGGGGAAGTGAAAGCAGGATGAAGAAGGTGGACGAGATGGCGGTTTCCCCTGGCCCAGATTTTTTGGGACCCCTGGACTCAAAGACTCGTCGAGGGGCACGGCGCTGGGACCGACCGACGAAAAAAATTGGGGCTGCGAGGCCGGGGGAGCAGGGGTCACAAGCGCGGAGGGACGGGATTCGCAGGCCAGCCGGCGCGGCAGTTTTAGCGGGCCGTGACAATCGACAAGCGATCGGTTGAAGCGTCGCCGATTGCCGGCTGCACCGTGCACAAGGACCGAGCGTCGTTGAGGGGGTCCCGGACCTGAGCAAACTTGGGACGAACTCGATTTAAATCGTGAGTTGTGAGTACAGACGAACGGCCGAAATGTCGTGGGTAACGGGCTCAAGGCGGAAACGTCCACAGGCAAAGACGCGCACCTGATGTCGACGCAAGGTAAGCGCGGCCAAGTGGGACGATCTGTCGCAAGCCCGAGCGAATCCGGAGCCGCGGTGCTGGCTGGACGCGGGGACGGATGGAGTAACGGCTTGGTCACAAGTCGGATTGGTCCGATCGGTGCAAGGCGTAGCGAATCGGAAGTTGGAGGGTCTAGAACTTCTCGTGTCGAGGATGGGATTGCTGAAGACAAGTCGGGCCCGAAGGCTTGGATAGCTCGGGTAGCTTGGATCTGCCGAGTACCTAGACCATGGCAGGTCGACGTCGGATTCTGATTGTATGTGGACAAGTTACGGAAAACCGGAGAGGCAGGTCGGCATCAATCCCGGCCGATCATGTCTCGGAGGACACACGTGTTTGGTGTGCTTTTGTGCTTTTTCTTCAACTTGCGCGCTCGCACCTTCCTGGCAGACTCACTGTCAGGCAGGTTCCCACTTCGCAGTGGCAATTGTGACCCGACCTCAAAGTGACTCGAAGAATCTCACTCAGCAAGAACCTTGGAAGGGAAGTGCAACACAAGCAAAGCTTGTGAACGGACCGAATCGGGACCGGTCACGCTGCTGCCGAGCCCTCCAACCAACAAGAAGATCCTCTTTGACTCGGATGCAAGCCAACACTACATGTCGACATATCGGTCACGGTACCTTAGCATGATTGTTGGGAAATGCAGGAACTGATCAAACCCTGACCTGCAGTTGGATCCTGCTTGCAGGAGCATCATCCGAGTTGGGTCCAGCCCGGCCAGCAATCGTTCTTTCCTGCCTCCCAACAACATGCAACTCCAACTTAAGTTGGCCGGATTTCCATACCTATTGAATTGACTTCGTGGCTGGACTTTGCTCATTCCGTCTCCGCCTCTCCCGTTTCGGAAGAACACGGTCCCTTTCGAGTCTAGGTATGCCGTTGGAGCTCCGCAGCTCTCACCTCGAGTATTTGTTCTACTCGTCTGCGTGTCAAGCATTTTTTTTCTTATCATCTTATGGTCCTTGTGTCAGCTTCAGTAGCCTTTCACTGTGGATGACCTCTGCCCAAGTCTTCCCCGGCCGTCAGGCTGGCGACTCTTCACTTTCTCCAACTCCCTCATCGCCTTTCTCTCCCCTCCACCTCCGGCCACCAAACAGTCCCTTTCTTTCGGCGAATTTAAATGGAACTCCTCTCTCCTCGTACTCGGCCAAGATATCATCGAACGTCTTCCCCTCCGCAGCAGCGTCTTTCCTGATCCTCCGTGTTCGTGCCAGCCATACCAGATGGGAAGTGAAGATGCCGATCTCGAGGACGCAGCTAGACTCGACATGTGAGTAACGATCAGTGACCTGCAAGTGCTGGGCACTCACCATGTGATGTAGAGAACACCGCCGAGGACGTCGAATGTGTTTTGGGCAACTTTTCCATGTCAGCAACCTCACTGACACTGTCGATGGAGGACTGCGCGTGAAGATCGAACCCACCTAACGCCATGAGGGAGAAGAACGCGCCGGACCAGTCCATCGAAAGGAAGACCTGGGACCGTACACTCAGTAACCGGCCTGACAATCAAGGACACGTCCCAGAGGCACTCACCCAGTTGATGCCTACCACCCTTCCCCTCCGCTTCCAGAGCTCGCCATATGGTGGAAGGAGCCCAGCGGCAAGAAGAATGGCAGCTATTATTCCCACAATCATGATCGGAACCTCGTTTCCGTCGTCATAGATGGGCTTCAATGGCTGTCAGACGGAGCAACAAGGGTGATTCGGGATCAGAGAACGTACCCTCAGAGTGAGGATCAACGCGGCTTCGACACCGGCAAACACGGCAGCTACGACGACAGCCAGAAGTGCAGCTCTCCAAGCTGGCCACTTGCTGTCACGTTGCAAACTGACGTTAGCCGATTGCCGCTTAACTTTTGGAGGACATGGCCGGCTACGTTACCTGCCGTATAACAAAATCTGCGCCCAGGCAACGAGGCACAGAGCCATGAATATTTGCGGCTGGACTTGAAGCGGGATGTTGAAATTTTGGACCACCGCATACACCCCAAATGGAAGGCCGCCTGTGATACACCGTCAGACCGGGGACCAAGGGACACGACCACTTTCAAACATCCACGGCAGACTCACATAGGGCCCAGAGAAACATCATGAGGGCTGGTAGACCCTCTGTCTTCTTAGTGCGCCAGTTGGTCCATATTTGAGGAATGAGCTGAGACAAGGTCAGTCTGCCATTCTCTGACAACACCAGGGGTTTGGGACTGACCTGAACACACCATAATCTGGAGCGGCAATCGTTAGGTACATGTTAGTAAGTCATGGATGAGTCGGGCACAACACATGGAATCTTACACTGTAGATGTGTCAACACTGCCCACTGAACCACAGGGTACGAAACCAACACATTATTTAACTCACCAGTCCCAATGGTCTTTGCAGCAACTCTTGGTCAGACTCTGTGGCATGTTTCAGGGCCAAGAGGCAGGTGATTACATACCCCCAAGACATTGGCAGCCTTGATGAAGCTGTCAGCATTCGACTTCGATCCAAGGAGACGTTGCATAGGTACATACCACAGGAATATCCGTCTGCGGTGCCATGGTCCAGGAAATGGAAACGAGGTGTCTGGTGAGAAGGGCGGTTTTCGCGCCCGGATTTGTAAGGATAGAAGAAGCCAACTCAACGGGATGAATACCAAGGCCTCTTCTCCAAGTTAGAGACAAAGAGAGAGTTGAAGGAATAAAACCGGCAGGTTTTCCAGGTTTTTGCTGCGGGCCTCTCACTTGCCAGGTTGCCCCCACGCCAATTGCAAGCTCGAGTTTCTGGGAATTCGTTATGTCACATCTTTAATCGAAAGTGACGGCACTCGGTTGTCTTTTCTACATCGAGAGGGGGATGTCGCCGACCGGTGAGGACTTCACTAACACTTGTCACCGGTGTAGAGACTCGGTGATTCGATGAATGCCACTTCTTCAAACTGAGAACCAAATGCGAAACTCATCAATCCGAGTGTCAGGTCGGAGCGATGGAAGTTGTGTTGTGTGGACCCCCTCCACTGGGAGGTACTGAAACTGTTCACACTGTGCGATTTAGCACCCATAGATGCAGCCAGGCTGCTGAGTCTTGAGAATTTGCCGCCTGACACACCACAATTAGCGACGGGTCCACCAAATGGCCGATTCGCACTGTATCCCTAGAATTTTCTGTGCAAGCCAACCAACCGTCTCTCAACTTTGATGAGAGCGCCTTCATCAACATCAGTTTGAGAGAACGAGGACCGGATCGAAACTGCACGCTAAATCACCGATACTTCACCTTGTTTGAGGGCACAGCAACTTTTTTGCTTTAGTAACCTAACAAATCCCCTTCCTTTCTCCTCACAATCCGTGAAAAGCGCACACCATCAACCAGCCCTGCCTGTCCTTCTCACCAGACCACCGGCGAGGCAGTCCAGCAACATGGCAACCGAAGAACAGACCAAAAAGCGAAGGCTCCAGGATGACGACAAACCTCGCAAGAAGGCAAAGAAGGCAAAGAAGGTGCGGGAGGACGAGGGCGACCTGGACGTCGAAGCGGGCCTCAACCGGGCATTCGAGCGCATGGACGGTCAGCTTCTCGCGGACCACATCGCCCAAAAGACGCGCCGCTTCGGCACTGATCTGAGCCCGGTCGAGCTTTCTGATCTGTACATCTCGGGTGAGAGCTCCCCAAACCCGGTTTCTGACTCGGAGCCCGTGGGCTAACCAACTGCATGAAGCCAACTCGATCCGGGACAGCACGTCGTGGCAGAAGCCAAGGTCGCTGGAGAATCTGCCGGATTTTTTGGAGGCTTTTGCCAGGGAGTCAGAGAAACTCGACGAGGCCCCCAAGAAGTGCGGGTCGCCGCATACCATCATCGTGGCCGGCGCCGGTCTTCGCGCAGCCGACCTTGTGAGGTACGAGTGTCTGCAGTTCCCTGAGACCCTGCTGAACCGATGTTAACACAATCTGCAGGGCAGTAAGGAAGTTTCAGAAGAAGGGCAATACCGTGGCGAAGCTGGTACGTGCCTCTTCTATCTCGGTCCTTGGCCATTGCGGCAGCTAACGGCGAGTTCCCAGTTTGCAAAACACTTCAAGCTCGAAGAGCAGGTTTCCTTCCTCCAAAAGAGCCGTACTGGGATTGCAGTTGGCACACCGCAACGCTTGATCGACTTGATTGAGAACGGTAAGAGGCAGCCCTCTCCGACAGCTCCCAGGTTCTCATACTGATCCTCTCCCAGACGCCCTGTCTCTCGAAAACCTGAGAAGGATCATTGTGGACGCCTCGCACATCGACCAGAAGAAGCGAGGCATCGTGGACATGAGGGAAACAATGATGCCTCTTGTCAAGTTGTTGTGCAGGGAGGCGCTAAAGGAGAGGTACACAGATGATGACCCGGCCCGTCATATCGATTTGATCTTCTATTAGAGTGCTGCACCTGCTGCAGCAGTCTTCTTCTACTTAGATACCACCAAATTTTACGTCTTGGGCGGTCCTAGTTCCTGAAGAAGGCATCCTGCGCACTGAAATCTGGAGCCTGCCCTGATCCCCTCGTCCTCCTTCACCTTCCGACCTTTGTACTGTATTGATGAGTGGTCCCCTAGACAACGAGGACGAGGGCACTACCGAGCGCCAACATCACATGAGGTGATGGGACCAGAATTCGTGGAGGCGGGCACAGCGTCGTGGGAGATTCTACACTCGAAGGCAACAATGAACATGGGAATTGAGGAAACAAGCAACTGATCACTTCATTTTGCATCGTTCTGGGTACGGAAGGCGGGCAGGCAAGACAAGGAGCATCTCAATAGAAACATCGATTTTGATTTGTGGAGCTACCAAAATCATTTAGCTCAACCAGCACGTCTCGGGTTGCTAGCTGAGCGAAGACCTGGCCCCCAACATTCTTTTCTCCCGAGAAATGAGCACGCTCGTCTTACGGGGATGTTGCCATCTTCCTCCAAGAGAGGTGCGTACCACTACGGGATAGCGTATCTCTGATTCATGACTTTCCTGTGTCTGCAGACCCTCGTTAGCCAACAGTCCATAACAAGACGGGAAGCTGAGATGGCTAAAATGGAGGAAGTTGTGGTCGCGGTTCAGAATATGTAAGAATGACTATCATGTGTCCGCTGGGTATAGTCGCCCCGGCGAAAGGGGACCACCCGAACGGTATCAATCGCAAATTACGCTCATCATAACGACGGAGGTGGCGTGTGAGGTGCAAGAGAAGGTGTGAGAAGGAGAGATGAACGTACCTTTTGCAGAATGATGATTGCCGCCGGGGCAAACAGGCACGTTGGAAAGAGACGCTCTCAAAGAGAGCTCGACCTACCGCGTGTATCGCATCACACCATTGCGAGAATGCTCGTGGTGGAAAAGTATGCTGGAAAAACCTCGTCTCCTTGCTCAAAGGAGTGATTCCATTGCTTTAAGCTGGAGAAGCATGGCGAGGCAGCCGAGCACACATGGTGACGAAGTGTTTGGTGACGGTTGTGTTGAAAAGAAAATTCCAGAGGGCAGCGCTTTTGAATGTGGTCAAAATTTCAATCTTGGCTTATATAAGCTGAGGTGGGGCACCTAAAATTTCTTATCGATAAAGCGTGAGGTGGGTCTCTCGGTCTTCATGCTGCCGAGTGCCAATTCGCAACACACAAACGACTTGAGTCCGAGAAGTTGTCCAGGGCGATTCAGTGGCATGCTCGGGCTTTGTATCAGCCGTCCGGCGTGAAACGGCAAGAGCTCAAGCATCAGAAGAGCAATTGACTCTTTCCGGGACATTTCTGTCAATAAGACCATAATCCCGAGTGCTCAACCTGTCCGTTCAAACCGATGGAACAGCTCTCATCGATGAAACAGAAAAGAAGTCCGCTGTATTGGGTATCCTGCGCTACTCATCAAAAGCAATTTGCTCCCCGCCTGCTTCAAGACTGAAGGGCAAACAAAAAGATCACAGAAAAGAAACCAAAATCAGCCCAGCCTGTACCCGTGAAAATGCCGTATCCAAAAACCGACGTCTGCCACCCAAGAAGCTTGCCCAACTGATGACGGTGCGAACCGACCCTTCCGTATATCGAAACCCCTTTGAAAGTAACCAACTCGAAGAACATGCAGCGATAAAAAAAATAAAAAAATAAAAAAAGAAGATGACAAGTCTTGGCCCAAAATATGTCCAAAAAGGGATCCAAGACATCAGTGTAGATGGCAGATAAGAAACCCGGGAGAGAGAGGAGGGGGGGGGGGGGGGGGGCAAACAATTAAAAATACCACCACATTTTAAAAATAATTACGAAAAAAATCCCAACACAAAAC